>VNWX01001147.1:0-16442 GCA_009869905.1 Ceratophysella communis
TACATAAGCTAAAGTTGATTCGGGATGCAGAAACAAACGGCACAGGGTTGCTAGAAGCTAATAAATACATGAAAGATTTAGCCTGAAATTTGAAATCAAATGACGTTCCTGGACTGGGCTGTTTAAATAAACAAAAAATCAGGACATTTAATCTAGCATTTAGAGGTCATTCTCCTCGGGAAAGTTGACTGGTAACTGCTATAAACAACCCTGTTTACAAACCCCAGTCCACCGCCCTCGCCTTTCTCTGATGAAGTGGAAACAATGAGAGAGAAAGCGTAGTTGTATGTAATAATGGAGATACAGTTAGCGAATAAATCATGTTGAAAATGCTTGCTTTTCTCCATCTCATCGATCTAAAAGGCAATTCATTCGCAGCTCATTCACTTCCTCTCGCTTTTCAAATGAAATAGTCAAAAGCATAAGCCAACTCTCCGACTTTCTATTTAGGAACAGCAGCAGCTGTGAGAAGGTCGCAGAAGTTTAAAATGGAATTTTCAAGTCGAGGTAGAAAGCAATAGTTTCCGAAAAAAGTTTTTCGAGCATTCAGAATTTGAAACCCACCATGCTTTCTCTTCATTAAAAAGTTACCTTTGAGGACTGACAAAGATTTTAACGCTTGCGGAGTTCAATGGATACGAGTTCATCTGGAAAGAGTTTGAAAATACTTTCACCAGATGAATAAAATATTTTCAAGGCCTCTTTAAGCATTATTTTTAAGGTTAATTCCAAGTAGTAAACAATTATATACAAGTCTCAAGACGTTCTTCTTCAAAATTAGGTTATTCGGTTAGCATATGCTCGACGTTCAACCTGCATACTGAACGTAGATATTAGTAAACAAACACGCACATGTGCATTGCTTATCGCTTCGCTGTCAATCTATCAGTAGCGTCCTTATTTCAGGTGGCACGTAGATACAAGAGCATTTTTTAAGTATTTTGAAGCAAACACGAAATTTGACCGGAAGACTAACACATGTTGTAGGTATGTTGCTTTACCGTTGACAGGTACCTCAGTTTTACCATGCAAATAATTGTTGTTTGTTGTAAGCGATATTTTATTTAAAAAAACGCTCGTAATCAACGCCGATACCACCGCATAAATTAGTCGATTATTCTGCAAGATTCGACCGAAGCGTTTATATAAGAAGGCATTTCCGATCTCCTGGAATATTCAACATCTAGTAGTCGAGAGATTCTGCCGCTGACTTGAGCTACCTACGCAGAAAGTTTACATATTCCTTGTGTGTTCCATCAGGAAGCTTCATGATGTAGTCATTCCCTAGACGATCTTGTAATTCCATTGCCCTAAATCCACCTTAAACGGAATCCAAGGCTGTTGCTTGTGGGAAATGAGATTGTCGGCAGGAGAGCGAGAACGTGTGGGTGATTACGTAAAATAAATGGATAAAATGTGCTTGCAAAAAGGAAACTGTCAATATTGACTTGGGCTTTCTTCAGAAGGAAAAGCACGAGATTATGTCGTTGTTCCTCATGGTCCTCTTCTTTCAAAATCTTATTACTCTTCTGACACTTGCAGGCGTCAAAGGTCATACTGGGATGGGAACACACGACGCAATTCCAGAGCGTTTGGGGCACCTTCAAATCTGCATTGATAGATATAATGCTCAACTTTTTTGTGTTGTTTCTCCGCTTTGCGTTACCTATTATGGTCAATAAAATTTTGCAATTCATAAAAATCAGGCGTATTCGCTTGATCGATTGAAATGATTTGTTTCAGAAAAGTTGCTTGGGTAGACTATGATTTAAACTGTATTGTCGGATAAACATCCGAATTCGAAGTACTGGGGAAAATAAAACATTTTATGCTCTTGTGTACTATGAGCTCTGCAGACCATTCGACGGTGTATCACTTCAACACCGAAATTCCAGGTAAATTTCAGGTAGATACCTAACATTTACTCCGTATTTTCCCATTTCACTGCATCATTTAAACAGACAGACGCCTTGCTTACAATTACATTGGAATCCTGTCCCGGTCTGCTTTGTTTATACTGTTTAAGATCTTGCTTGAGGAAATTACAAAGAATATTAAATGAGAAATTGGGAAACCCTGAAAGGTACCTGCAACAATCTTTTCCCTCACACATTTTTGCACGATTTGGCAGGTAAAATGTTGATGTGCACATTACACCCTTCAATACTACACCTAATGAATACCTACTCTCACTTCCTTTTGTTGTTGTAATAAAGTTTATGCAAGATGCAAAGATTTGACATTGAAACTATCTATACTCTACATTTATGGACGAATAAAGTCTTTGGCAACCTTTAGGTATGTCGTAATTCTGCGAATAATCTAGACACTTCTACTTCTGACCATGATACTTCTTTGCATGGCCTAGTCTCAGGTAAAAATTGAGGTAGACAGCATAAATAAGCAGGCTATAACCTGTATCATTTACACGCAAGGTGCTAAAACTCGTAGGAATTCGCTATAAACAAATAATAGAAAATACTTGAACTTCTTTGGCTTCCTGGTAGGAATCTAATAGGGAAAAATGCTTACGTAAACGATATAAGATTTACGATATTGCTTTCTCAGCAGGTGACAGACAAGAGAAATCCAAAACAAGCTTACAATGCAGGTCGTCTATATTATTAGAAATAGAAATTGGATTAAGATAAATTAATTAAGCTCAGGTGTTGGTATTAAAATGCTCGTGAACATAAGCATGTATGGCATTTGTGAATAAATTTTGAAATCATAGTACCTATATTTCATCGTCTGCCATTTTGTAGAAGCGATGCATTTAAATCTGCCAACATTTCTTTTAAATGTAATAAGGAGTTTAAACGAATTTTCCTTCATGGTCACAGCTATAAATGACCTGACCATGCAACGGAATCTCATATCCCGTAATAGAATATGCTTAAGGACCTCATGCCCGCCTCCAGTATGCCGTTAGGCTTGACAAAAAACTGTGTGCTTCGGAACTAAAGTCTCTGCATTAATCGGATTTCCCTTGACGACGAGGTTGGCAATTACCATAACCACAATTTGATTGGGGGCGTAGAGAAGGGATGGAGACGGGGTAGGAAATCAGGTTATCTGTTGTCTCCAACGAATTGAGTTCATGAGAATGACGTCTATAAATATGGAAAATTAATAGGGAGAAAAAAGACCGAGAAATTGTTGAAGACCAGTATGCGAAGCCATGAACAGGAGCTATTTGGAGGGTTGGGGCTACTGCTTTCTACGTACTTCCTCCTGGAGAAAAAATCCAATTTATATGCAAACGAGAATAGTGGTTAAGTTGGGTTGCACTTTGTTTGTCATTCCGCCATGGCGGGAGTCACTTGCGAGACCCGTGGTAGCGGGGCGTTGCTGGACTATTCGGCCTGACTACTTTTGGCACAGCCCTTCACAAGATCATTTGAGACTTGGATCTTTGACGTTTGGACTCTAGAAATGAATAAAATTCTCACTGTAATTTGCAGTGCAACAGTGTATTTTTTAGATAATTCAATTCCAACCGGAAATCGAAATGCATCAAACCGTCCGTGGCGACAATGACCTGAACCCGTGTCAGGGGAGACAGAGCAATGGAGTGGTGACATGGCAGTACTACACACTCATTCGCTCTCTATTATTATCTTTTATGATTATTATTATGACGCTCACATTCCAGGCCACCCCGAAGGGGCTCTTCCAACCCTCCAGCTTCCGCTGTGGCGCGGCGTAGGATCAGGGCAGGACTCCTACAAACAATCATTTTAGAAATTGAGAATATAAGGTAGTCTTCAAAACAAGGTAAATTTGAGGATCGATTTTATTGACCTTTTTTCTTAGTAGTATCATTTTAGCAACTTTCACGAAGCTATTTAGTATAGAGAAGCATCGCAGGTTTCTGGATATTTTTTCAAGTTTAGAAGATCCATAGACGAAGTTTTAGCTGTAAGTAGTGTTTGAAATGGATATTTAGAGCTTAGTGTTTAATCACCGTTGTCTGTCCATAGAGCTCGGGGTAGATTCAGACTGTCCAGTCCCGTTGTCTTTGACCAGGCAGTGTCTAATAGGTCATTTTAATTCCCGCTTTCCCATTCCCCCAGTGTCACTTCCCCTCTCGGCCTTTCTCCGCCTTGTGTGATCAGACTTGTAATTAGTTCCAGCCCTAGCTTCCAGTCCCTTTCACACTCTGGACGATTTCTTTTGTTTCCGGCTCCAGGTCATTTCAAGTCGGTTCGTTTTGATCCTGAATTTTGAATTAGGTTTTTTTAAAGCAATGTTTTTCTATCAGTAAGCCGTGAATAGTTATAATAGCATGGTTGACATATTTTTTTCTATATATTAAATTGTGCGCCGTTAACCGTAAGATTATCAAAGTTAAATTTACCGAAGCCGAAATGACGGCAGTTCTTAGCAACCTGCTGAGTGCTGAGTCCAAATCCCATCACGGCATTGCACTTCTCCATTGATATTCCAGGAATACAACGCTTCGGCACTGTGCTATACACGACTCACTTTTAATCCTACTGAAGAATAAAAAGATAATTGAAAGTAGTCCACGCTTTTCCTCGGAACAATTGTATTACATAGGCTTAAGTCCACGCTACGAGTAAATAATACCTACACAGCAAAAATAGTGGATTGAAAACTAAAATACTTTCACTACCGCATCCGAATTTGTGATCTCTGCTTGGTGACCAGGAACTGCTCTAAATCCTGAATCCCTGCGGTCAATGCACTTTCAATTTAAATTGGACCAACTGCAGGTGCAGGTGCAGCAATCACACAGATCCATGACACCATTTAAAGCTTAGAGTCAGCCCGGAAATGGTATGAGTCCCCAGGTCTGAATTACTTACCTTGAAATGAAGGAAAGTGAGGACATTTCAATTTTGAAAAGTAATTTAGTTCTGCAATAAAAGCATTTTGATGAAAACATAAATAGAATTTATGAGCTACCTGCTTTGTAATTAAAAACTAAACTATGAGATTTCTAAAGGACTCCCCATTGTAATTAACTATGTAAAATGAAATTTATGGTCTCTGTGGGTTCTGTGGGGATGAAGGAAGAGGGGCTACAAGGTTGTTGGGGTCGTTTTTTTTTTACAGTCAACCGGAAATGCGGGATGTTCGCTGGAGTTGGTGAAAGCGGAAAACCCGGGAGTTTGTCCAGACTTGTCCGGTTTTTATTTCATCGGAGAACTCAAATTTGATTTCTCCCCTGCTCAGCGCCTAATTTCGGGTATCCTGCTATTAAAGTATGTGTCTGAACTACCCTCGGATACTCTAATTACCCGGCACTACTGGCCTCCGTTTCCGGATTCGGAAATGGGGGGTTCCTGGTTGACCAAGAGCTTAATATTGCTGGTTGTCAAAGGAACAACGGGCTGATGCTCTCATTATTTTCCGGGTTATTGAGTCCAAATTTAAATGTAGCGTTTATCGAGGGTTGCATCTGAAAATACCTGATTTTGCTTTTGCATCTCCAGGTCTTGCGTTTAGGTGCTTCAGTGGATACTATTTGCTTTGACGAAATCGGACAAAAATTTAATCCGACGTTTTGCAGTACTTCATTGTTTGTACTTTTTAAATATACAGAACCGTTTAGGTAAAACCAGCTAATCTTAAGCCTAAATATTTCAGAACCAGTTACCCTATTCATGAGCTCGGTCTTAAATATTTAATCTTCCACGAGAGCCTGTGACCTTACTCTGGTTCCACTTTCTTGTAAATCCAGCGCAGCATCAGGATTTCACTTTCTAAGATTCCCGTTTCAAATCCTGGATTAACTAACAAAGCCTAAGATTTGAGGATTTGAAGATTCCAAAGCAGAAAGCTTGGTTAGTGCCGTGTAGCTCGTGGCCCAGTGAATGCTTTGAATTGAGAAATCAGAGCGTGAACATAGAAGAGGTTTCTCTTGCCCGGTTTTCCCATTACTTTTTTTCCACCCCCTACGTTTCCTTGTCTCGTGTCACTTTCTCCTTTGACTTGATGGAAATCCAATTAATCTCGTCGTCGATGAAATTACTCTTGTCTCTCGCCTCGCTTTTGTTTCCCCGTACGCCAGAGTCTCTCTATCAAAACTCCATTACGGCCACTGCGCTCTGTTACAGGACTGCATTAGAATCAGGAAGCTGTATTCTACAGATAAGCTTCAATTCTGATTTCAAGACATGCAAATTATTAAGAGTTTGGTTTGTTAAATTTGGTGAATTCCGTACATCGAAATGATTTTGTCAAAATTTTAGTGTCAAGCTTTAAAGCTGTTTTTCACTCTAAAATTTAAAAACCCCTTAACATAGCAAAAAGAGGAACAAAAGCCCCAAACAAGGCTTTGAGAGAACAAAAGAGAAAGTCACTTTCACTTCCTAGTTTGTTGAAAAATTAGTCGGGTTTAGCACTATAAAGAAAAACGTAATCAGCGTATAATTAGTTCACAGTCGGTGTCATCCCAGTGACGCTACCGCATTAAGGCTTGTAATACATGTACCTGCTGTTCTTTGACAATTGCACTTAAGGTCGCAATAAACTTTACCCATCACACAGAAATTGGTGGATGCTCACTGCCTACCGTTAATTCATCATAATTCCTAGAATTTACTTACTACTGAGCACAAGGCCGAGCCTAAAAATTTGTATGGAGCCCCCCACTTCATACAATACCCATAAACCGTGCGAACAAGGAAACGAAAAAGCCCTCACCGAAAAAACTAGAGTGGAAAGTGAGTAATAAATTTTACGATCATCCATATTTTATTTTCAATTTATGAGATCTTTTCCCTGTTCTTCCGCTTAGGCAAAAAAGGGGATCCACCAGCATAGACCAAGGAATCAAGCGCCAAATGCCAAGCCAAAAATTCAGAAGGAGAAAAAATCCGACCAAAACCTTTTGTTAGCTTTCCGCTCCATGGTTTGGGTCCCAGGTCGACATTTTCAGGCGTGTGTGTGATGGGGCAATAAATGTATGGTACATGCGGGTGCGGGCGTATAATTCGCGCTAATTTCGGTATCCGTCGATTTGGACTGCGATTACTTCCGTTGGTTCTACTGATAGAAGACAAGCTGTTGCGAATTTTGCAAAAAAACCGCCATATGCTGTCCAGGTGTACCAGGGTCAAAATACCACGACACCTTGATATTTCGGCTCGTACATTTTGGCTCTGGTTGCTCAGTGTTCTGTGCTGTATAGCCATTGAATTGATTAGGCCTATGAGTTGCGGTCCCTAGGACCCCAACCCTCATAATGTAATTTTATTGAGAGATAGTTCATGTTCAGCTCCAAGTCTTGTCTCAATTTTTATTGATTCCCAAATTTCAGCTTACCGCTCACTGCTATCTACCATCTCGATGCTCCTGAAACACGCTAAACCTCAATAGAATAGAACTTCGGTTGGGAAATGAGCAAAAGCCCTTGGACCCCGTCACTAATGTATTAACAAATTATTGGACTTAAATATATTGTGAAATCGGAAATCTCCCCTCGCACAGGATTGCATGTTTTCGTCCTGGTTACGTAGCTCCCGAAAAACTTACGTCAGATCAGATAAGGTTCAAGGAACCATCTCGATGCTCCTGAAACACGCTAAACCTCAATAGAATAGAGCTTCGGTTGGGAAATGGGCAAAAGCCCTTGGCCCCCGTCACTAATGTATTAACAAATTATTGGACTTATATTGTGAAATCGGAAATCTCCCCTCGCACAGGATTGCATGTTTTCGTCCTGGTTACGTAGCTCCCGAAAAACTTACGTCAGATCAGATAAGGTTCAAGGCTTTTGACCTGTTTCAAGGTAGCATTTTGCTCTTGAATAATTAATTTGTGGTTTACGAACTCGAGTCGGAATTCTTCTGGAAATTCCAATATGATTCTTCGATCTGATTCCAAGTGCTGCATGCATAGATCCGAAGTATATATCTGTAATGAAATGAACTCTGGCTGTCACATTAGATGAATTCCCTGAGCGGCCTCAGCTCGGATCAATACGAGGGTTGTTGTACTTACGCCCAGGCACTTTATTGGATATTCAATACTTCTGCCCACCACCGGACCAGGAAACTATTAAGTTACACTACCCGTAATACCACACACACACATACACAACGGTCATACATGACAAACAGGGGAGTGAGCTTCGGCTCTTGATCGGCATGTTAACTCTTTTAAAGAGGTATTGCAAAACACGAGTTGCCCACGATTGATTGATTCATTGGTTCGTAGTACCTTGTGTTGTTTTAAAACTTTTTTTACTCAAAAATTTATATGCACCATTGGAAAGCATGTTAACGCGTAACAACATCGATTCCACGAATTAGCTGAGATTTGTACACGCTTTTGAACAGGGCAAATTCCTGGCAAAATCAATTGTTCAAAACAGCCTTAATTCGCAAACATTTGCGTCAATACAGTTGGTACGTGGGCAAGAAGGCCTGACTAGGAATTAAGTTCTAGGCCTACTTTCACCCTCGTAATTCCGATCTTCCCCCGCAAAACCCCTAACCCTATCTCTCTATACCAGAAGAGATGCATAATGGATGACACTCCTGTGGCTCGTGCCGTTTGGGGCTACCAGCAAGGGGTCAAACGGAGACATGAGTTTGGAAATGGAATCAGCTGCTCTTTTTTGTATCGTGCCTTGTACGTGGAACATAAGTGGCACAGGCCTATCTCCTATTCTGATCGCAATATATTTAATTTAGTGAACCTAAACGGACATCTGAGAAAAAACCGTGTAGTAGAATCTATCTACGGATTGTCATCATAATTCATCCCTTCACACTTATTGTCGGAATCACTAATTGAATCTACGAGCAATGTGCGTTGCGCACCTTGACCCCTGACGACTGCAGCAAATTATGACAGCCAAGCATCAAACTAAAGCCATGATAAATGCATGGGTGAAAGCTGCAAAATTCGCGTATCAAATCAAGGCGTGTAAGTACTAAAGACACCAAGCCACAATGTCGGAACGCAAAACCTCAAACAATGTCAATGGAGTGGCAATGATGGAGATGGAAGAGATCAAGGCTACTCTTCCAGACTTTGTATCAGTCGTAAAGAGCATTATACTCTCATATCTTTTAGCTAATGAATTTGGGTTTGTTCCTCGCTAATAATGCGATGCTAATAGTAGAGTGGCAGACGAGACAAAAGTCTACTGCCATTAGCACGCTCCGTGTCTCCTCACGAAGATTTAAAGTCTGGATAACTAATAAACTCATACGCACTTGTCGGCTCGTTCCAGACTTCAGTCAAAATGAGGGGTTGGGTAGTAGACAAACTGCGTAATATATGAAGTTGAATGACCTGGGAAACGTCTACCGCCTGGCTTGGGAATGGGAACGCAGACGGACGCATCCATGCACCGTTCCATCAGCGCGTAGTCAATCGGTTCCTGGCATTTCGGTATTGTCAAATGCGTTGCATTTCCAATGCATTTCAAATGGCCAGCAAATCGCACGCTGAATTAGCACCCGCACTTTATCAAATGCTACAAAATACACGCGTAATGAATGCTGCATCTTGAGTGCTCAAAATAGACATGCTACCCAATTGACATAGAACCGTATAAGCCAAGGCTCTTCTGATTATGAATATTAATATACTAGAGTCTCACAGCCAACTACGAGAGATATGACCCACGAGCACTAAGACTAATGAAGCATCCAGTTTAATCGTAATTTCCTCTATTCTCTTTCTCCTCCGTGAATGGCAAACAGTGGTACTTCCCATCCATTAGCTCAACTCAATTTAGACAAAGATTTTGGCAAATACAGCCGACATACTTCTTAGAAAACTTCAAATATAAATTAGCTTAATGGTTTGTCTAAGCCAGGTAGTCCTAGCGTAAAGTTTAATTGCAAAAAACTGATTTCAGATAAAGCGACATGTCTAGACTAAAAGATTATTGACCTAATAAATATTTTAATTGCTTAACGGCACCGATATTTTAATAAAAATTATCCAATGCTGCATTCTAGAAATAAAAACTAAATCAAACCCGACTCGATAATCGGATAATCTAATCGAGAAGAGCTGCTACTTCAAACACACGATCAGTTTACGCACATATGGCTGCATTATCATCGGAAGGAGGAGCGGAGGCATGGGTTCGTTTTCCCCCCGATTTAAATTTGAGCGTCACCCATTATCGATCCTTCAAATCAGCATGCAGGAAAACATACTAAATTGTACGTACATATATGAATAATAGAGAGACATTTTTTAAACGAATAAAAAAAAATCTCCTTATTTTAAACCAGCAGCACGTGGACATGTAAAAATAGGCAGTGGACTAAAATGTGTTTTAAGCATAAGTTCTTCAAGCTGTTGCTCTGTTTGTACGCAAGTGTATTTTATAATCCGTAGCGCTTACAGTATACTTCTACCAGCTAGGTTATAAATATTTATCGAAAAAAGCATCGACTTTGATAATTTCTTGCCGAGATAGGAACGAGATACGTGTTTATGTCAATTAATAAAAAAATATTTAAATGGTGAATATGATTTAATTTAACCCTTGACTATTTGGCTAGGTTAGAATTGATTCAAAAAAATTATAATCTCAACAAATAATAATCATATTGTATACAATTTCTACATAGGAAAATGTCAATTACTAGATGGAATATTAAAGGCCAAGTCTTTATGTAAATAGTTTTTATTCTTGGATTTCATAAGGGTAGACCGGGCAAAACTGCTAGTACTTTTTCACCCCTTCTCCTGATCCAACTGCCGGATCTCATCATTCTCAGCTGTAAACATAACAGATCGAAGAGATGGGTTTGGAAGAGAGTTGGAAAGTGAAACAAAAGTTGACAGGGAAAATGGAAGAGATGCAGCCAGAAAGACTTGTCACGCTAAATCCCTCTCCGCTCTGTTTTTTTTTCTTTTTAAACTTTTTGTAAAACGGAAAATGGGTGACAGTTTTTGAGCTCAGCTCAAGCACCCTCCTCCCACAATCATCACCATAAATTCTTTTTAAAAAAAATATTTCTACTCTACCCATCATCTCGCCTTTGCTCCAAGGCCCTGTCACCAAAGACACACTTTTTTCTAATCACAACCCGCCTACGCTCAGCTATTATGCAACCAAACGCCCTGCTTCCCGTCCATTATTAAAGCCAAAGGAGCAATCTGTCAACAACACTATGAATATTCAGGGCGAGTCTTAGCGTCGTCATCAAAGTCCCTATCTAAGTCCAGGTCGTGCTGTTAAAGCATGATTGAGAAATGGCTACCACTTAAGAACTGGTCATTAGCATAGAAGCTTTCTCCATCGTGAGCAATCCTATTACAAGCTTTTGTTGCTAAACGTTACTTAGGCAGTCCATCCAGCCCTTCTAAAATATTAAATAAAACCCTACTTTCAGAATTTAAAAAAAAATTGGTAACTTTGTCCAAATTTCAAATATTATTTTGCAATTTGACATTTTTGAATTATGAGCTACGAAGTCCCAATCCAGTTCAAATTTTCTTGACGATTGAATAATTCATTTATTGCGTGAGAAATTCTCAAAGCTGCATCCATCCGCTTCTACGCCTACGAATTCAATAACGCAGACTAAGCGTTTTCATTTCAGAGCAAATTGAGCGTTAAATAAAAGAAACCCGAGCTATTTTGGATAATTTGATTTCATCTTGATTTTCATTGGCTGAGTTAACGTTAGCATAACTTGGAAGGCCCATATGCTTGATGTGCCATGCCTATCTTCTATGAAAAAATCCGAATATTGAGCTGAAACACGAAGCATATACTTTTATCTTTTATGATGAATTACGACTCGAGACTTTCTCAGATACGATCCGATGATCCTCAATCTCAAATTCTTTTATTCTTTTCCCCTCATTCTTCCTTATATCAAAACTTTCTTTTTGTTGAGTACAAACTTTTTTTTCTGTTAGAGATATTTATTTCTCTTTGGAAGAAGGATGTCTGTCTCGGGAAGAAAAGACAAGACAATACGATGACGAAACATTTAATCATTACGACAACATGGCCAGACGACTGCGAGGGACCTCGGAATGAATAAACTTTTTCTTACGCAGCGGCTGGAAGCTAAACGCAATATTCTTATTTATATTGGTTTCGGGCGATTTTTCTTTGTTGTGTTTTGTTACTTGCTTTGTGCCGGAAAAACATGATTGGCCGATAATTTTGCAGATTTAGATCTGTAAAATGCGAAGCGGTCAGAGAAATCACTAAATTGTCGTCCGTATAATTCGTCGAATTTTGTTGGACTTTTAAAGGAAACGCGCTTTCTCTGACCTGTGACCATTAGCAACCGTAACCAAATTGGCGGAAACAATCTGACTGTAATGCCGCCTCAAGAAGTCTTAAGAGCCCCATTCAAATTCCTATGTAAAGAAAGACGGATTAAAACCATGGGAAACGCAGGAATCCGTAGACACACAAATTATTTGATATTGAGAGAAAGTCAAGTTTCACACTTTCACCCTGAATCTCACAGTAAAAGTTGTGAATGGATCTGAGCTTGGGAAATTGAATGACATCAACTTATTGAGTCTCTCGAGAAGAAAAGACCGACAAGCAGAGGAGAGAAGATGAAAATAACATTAAAAGGATTAAGGAAATGAAGTGTACGGAAATTCCTGGCTCCAGCATCTCCCGTCAAAGAAACTCAAAACCCGCAGTGAAAATAGAAACAGGAGATTCAGTCCTCATCCCGCTCCATACACAAAACACATACGCCCACATCAAGCAAACCACCGCATCCCCGTCTACTGCCACTGTCTATTTATAAATAAACTCACAGATACAAACCGGCTTCCAATTTGAACGCCATTAACCATGCATTTTTACGGACAAAGCTGCAGCCAGTTTTGAAACGACGAAAATATAGACGAAATTTTAAAATTTCTCCTGGTATAATTTGCCTAATCGAATCTATTGAATTTCAACGATATTGTTTCGTTTCGTCACGTGTTCAATGCGTATTGCACGGGAGCTAACAGCGCCTTAAGCCAGAAGAAGTGACATATTTTAAATGCTTGTGATGTACGCACTACGCAGCATAGTGACAGCTTTTCTGATGATTTGAGCTTATTCTGCTGTTGACGCTGACGCTAACACGCCAAGAAGTCCGCCAAGCTTCTAATCACAATGAAATGGATGTGCCTGAAAATATGGATATTAATTTCCATCTAGAGAAAAAAGAAATGAGATGTTGTCAAAACCCTTCGGAATTCTCAAACTACTGACATGCATATTAATGCTCGCCAAAAGCAAGAAGAAAAAAAACTGGAGGAAGGGAGCAGCAGAAGGAATGATGAGATGAGGTTCTTTACGTCTATTTCGAGCTGAATGTGAGAAGTGTAAATTCTGAAGTAGTCTAGCTAGCGTAGAAGTTGAAACTTTGTGTTTGTGGATGTGTGTGCCCGAAACCTTGCTCGCGTGTCTGAGCGGAGTTAAAAGTGGTGCCTTGTAGGGTTGGATATAAATACCCGGGTGAGGCCGGAGCCAGACAGAGGCGGGGGTTAAATAATACATAAACGGGAGGCGAGTGCGGGTGGAAGAGGGGAGAGCTGGCAAAAAATAAGAAAAAAAAACGGGACTTTACTAGATACTACTGTCTGGCCTGCTCGGGCTTCGCTGTCTGGGTTAAGGTCTGTGAGTAAACTTTACTACGAACTCCCTGTGCCTTTCTCCGAGGTTACCCGAATCCGGGCATTCACCTCACGCTCCAGCCTTCAGACTTACACCAGGAACGAGCCTCCGTCAAAATAAAACTTTATCCCCCCTTTTCCAGACCTCACACGGCCCTCGACAAGTCAACTCGAGCAACTCGCCACTCCCTTTCACCAAAATACCTAAAATGCTTGGTTTCAAAACGCGGATGAATTCAAAAGCTACGTTTCACCAGATATAGGGACAAAATTATGCAAGTACCTAACAATAAGGATTCCTGACAAACTTGAATTTAACCCGAGCTTACTCAGCGTCATTGTTATGAATATACTCTTATTTAGTTAACGCTGAAATCTGTAAGTCCTTAACAAGCTAGATCAATGTTCAATGTTCCATTTTGCGATAGTTGAAAAATGCGCTTTTTTGAAAATATATAAATTCTTCGCGAAACTAACCGAACCTTGAAACTTTCCCGAATATAGAGCTTTTTGTCGATGTAACTTTAAGCCCAGGAGTGCTTGATGAGGTATTTGCTACTGTAAAACGTCGCCTACGCTTTGTCGCGAATCTCCATTTTGGCCCGCCGTTCCCCCGAAATTCCCAAATCCATATTAGAAACGTGTATGGAATAAATGGAGGGAGAGAGCGGGAGAATGAGAGCCGTGGCATGGCATCATCGTGGAGCCTTTTTGCTTCTACGTCCGTCCGACCCAAAAGCGTTCGTAGTACGCGTCTGTGCCTGCCTATGCTGCCCGAATGTATTGACATATTCCCTCGTCCGAAAAAGGGTCCTCTATTAGTAATGATCCTATTATTGATTCATTCCCTCATCTCCTAATCTCCAGCCCAGAACTCAATTGTTCTATTATGATCCAAATCCCGCTAGTTATGAGTCATAAAAAATACAGAGCCAATCCAAAGGAGGATGCGGTGCGTGAAGGCCGCACTTTCTCTACGCGTCCATCAGCGTCATCTCTTTCGATTGCATAATTTTGTGAATGCTAGAGCATTGTCGCCTTTCTCTTCCACGCGTACTACATACTACTACGACTACGACTCTGCATAATCGCTCCAAGCCCTACGCTGTCGACGTCGACTTCTCGACATTACATTGTCTCTGCCCAATGAGATCAGATACCAAAAAGGCTTTACGCCAGGAATACGCGTACGCGTCCTTTTCCCTCCTGAATGCAGACGGATCGATAGTTCCAGCATGTGTCTGTCTGGGATTTTCTAGAGCACGCCCGCAAAAATATTATTAGCGCAGAAAAGGACTCTTAGGGGTTTTTCAGCTCTGCCCGCATTCCACACACCTTTTACAGGTATAAGGACAGTTCGTAGTCGGAAAATATGCCACTGAAACGGGCTCCATGAATCAATCACTTTTCCACATACAAAAGGTTTCTAATATCGTAAAATAACTTTAGTACCCCAAATTTGCAAACATGGTTTGGCTTAATTTGCTTAGATGCCTTTCCTGCTCGAAAATGTAACGGATTGCCTGAGCGTTGGATACCCGTGTGACCTGGAACAAAATCTACCCGCCAAAGAAACTTTTTGTTCGGGATTTTCTCGAACTTGTTTCTCATGAGCCATGAAACGCTCCCGCCTCGCTCTCCGCAGAACAAATAAACTCGGCGGTGAATGCCCGACTTTTACCGCTCCATTATTATGGAAATGGATAATCTTTTTGGAAAGGTGTTTCCCTTCAAGTATCCACTGACAGGAACAAGAGATACTACGGGCGTCTTTTTTAGGCTTAAAAACGCTGAAAACTCATTGAAAATAAAGAAGTTACACTTTTACGGCTAATTACAGCACATGGAATCTTGTTGCACACGCTGCCCGCTAGCTGCTTAAGGTTAAGGTTGTATTCTGCAGCAATTATATTCTATTGGTATGACAGAATTTTATAGGTCAAGTCAGAATGTTTGTTCTGTTCAAGGGGCCATATCAGACGAAGCTTAATTTTTTGTACAACAGCCTTAAGCCTCATGAATGATTCAAGTCTCGACTCCTTCTGTGAAGTAGTAATTGGGAACGAAAAGCCGATTATCCCAGGTGATTATTACCTTCTAACTCCAGTTTGAACCGGAATTATTGAGTTTTTTTATGTCTTCGAGTGGAGGCTAATTGTGGAATGAAATATAGATTTAAATAATAATGTCCTCATAAGTTTTCTTCGTAAATGTAAACCGCCTGGGCTCTAAGGTTCTAACCTAGGCATGTTACGTACGTACGGTGAACCCAAAGCATGGTACATTTATCTCTGCACCCTGTTCTCGTAATGCTCCATAAAAAAAACTTTCTTGCTGTTTTTAGTGGTAGCGGCTGCTGAAAGATTTGTCTCTTTCAGAGCACTCACTACAAGATAAGTTATACAAATCTGTTTCAAGGCTTCTCAACCAAACCTCAGCATATAATGGGACTTGTTACCATTACCGTTACCTGCACTGACTGGCTCGTTCCCGTTTCAAACCCTGAAATCCACATTTGAAATCCATTTTTTGAAACGAGAAGAATCTGGATACAGCCGAACGTTTCAGGCGCTTCTGAAGTTACTTTTTATGTGGCATATTAATTACAGAAACTGAGGCTTCTGCAAAACGACTGAATTTTTAATTTTGCGGTCACACGCATGTAAGCTCGCCCTAGAAAAATGTCATTAGAATACGAGCAAATTAATTGAAACTATGACCATCTCATCCAATTGAGCTCTCTTAACCCTCTGAAACCCAGCTGCGTGCCCAGCCAGGCACACCACTTTTCAAACTGAAAAAGTCTGAAAGAAATTTTCGCTCTATCTATTGGCGATTTTTGTATG
>VNWX01001148.1:0-16440 GCA_009869905.1 Ceratophysella communis
ACGCTTCTTGAATCTGTGTTCTTTATTGAAAGCAGCGACTTCTGCTTTTAGTGTTTCATAGGAAGACGACTTGTAGCACTCGTCCCAGCATCTTCGAACTGTGCAGTAGTCAAGGACTTGCTGGTAATGCGTCTCGTCTCCTTCTTTGTACATGTTCAGTTCTCGTAACTAGATGGTCGTAAAATATTGTTTCAGCACACCTTTCCACAGTTTAGAAAATGCAGAGTTTTAACCGTACATACCTTGATAGGATCAATTTTCAATTTATCTGCAATCATGTCCATAATATTTTCACAGAACATCATTCCCTGTGGACCTCCGAACCCTCTGAATGCTGTGTTCGACGGAACATTGGTTTTGCACACTTTGCCTCGAATGTCCCAGTTTGGAATATTATACGCGTTGTCTGAACTGAAAACTGCTCGTTCCAAAACGTTACTGGAAAGATCGAGCGAGTTGCCTCCGTTGTTGTAGATGTCGAATTGCATAGTGGTCACACGTCCATTCTTCATATACCCGGCTTTGTATTTGCAAAGGAATGGATGGCGTGTACCGCTCACTGCCATATCTTCATCACGATCCAGCATACATCGAACGGGGCGACCATGCCTAAAATACATAATGGCACGATTAGCGTGAGAACAAATATTTGTGGTCACAAAAATATTTGAGTTGTTCATACTTCTTGGCAGCTACAGCGACAGGTAAAGCAACAACCATCGCTCGAGTTTCTTTTCCTCCAAATCCACCTCCCATTCGCTTGGTTCGAACATTGACCCGATTCATAGGAATACCCAGGACATGGGAAGTCAAGAGCTGAATTTCAGTCGGATTTTGCGTCGAGCAGAAGAGTTCCATTTCACCATCTTCAAGTTTGGGTAGCGCGATACAAGCTTGCGTCTCTAAATAAAAGTGCTCTTGTCCTCCAAGATGCATTTCGCCCTCAAGAATAAAATCAGCTTCTGCGAAACCCTTGTTGATATCTCCGTTCTTCATATCCTTGGTCCACTCGTGGTAAAAGGAGTTGTGCTTAATGGCGTCGTGCATTGTGATAATAACGGGTTCGATTTCTTCGTATTGTACTTTGACTAGTTTAGCTCCTCTCTGAGCAACAGCTTGGTCTGTTCCAAGTATGGCACCAATCACGTTACCAACGCAGGTAACTTTTTCGGAGGCGAATACTTCTTCGTCATGAACTATTCCTCCAACCCATTGCTGTCCGTCCGGAATGTCCTGGAGTTAAAATCGCAAAAAATAGTAATGAAGTTCCATTATCGCTGGAGTTTTCTAACAATAAGTATCTTACCTTTGCTGAAATGAAATCTACCACGCCCTCAAGGTTCAGAGCATCGGAAGCGTCGATATAAAGAATTTTAGCGTGAGCTTTGGTGCTCATTACCAGGGCCAGGTAAAGTTCATTTTCAAATCTTGGCATGTCATCAACGTATACGGCTTCTCCAGACGCCTGCTTCAATCCTGATAAGTGAACGATAGGCTTGCCGACGACATCATAGTCGGGCTGATTTTCACTCGTAACTTGAAATAATTGAGTGCTCTTTGGTGGGTCGCGGTGGTACAGGTTTATAGCACTCTTTTGGTTTTCTGGAACAGCGTTTACGTAAGGTAGCTTCTTGTTGAGTTCGTTAGATACGACCAGATAAAATTTGAAGAAAAAACTGCAATTTAAAAATTTAGTATGCGTTAATATTAACTCCATTGCATTAACTGCATTAACTACATTAATATTTTTAAAGCGCGCTAGGTGAATTCTTGAGCAGTATATAACAATGAACTTTACCTTAGTGTTAGCGATCGTCGAAACTGAATCATGCCACCAGGTGCACCATCGCCCAAAGGCAAATCCTCAATTAGGCATTTGCACGCTTCATCGACAATGTTGTCGTTCCATGGTCGGCCGACTAAGGAAGCAGCTGTTGTCCTTGCTTTGACAGTCGTCGGCGCCATCCCACCAAAAGCCAGGGAAATATTCTTGATAACATTAGTGCCGGCTTCAAAGTCCACTTTCATTCCAGCATTTACAATGGCAATATCGTCATCCCGTCGTTTAGCTTGCTTAAATCCCCAGAAATGCTCGTCCTGTAAAATGCATGGAAAACGAACCTTTAAAGTTAGTAGTTTTGTCTATTATTTAGTTTTGCAAAATTAATTCACTGAAATCGACTTACCTCGCTGGTATAGGGAATAAGAATAGATTGGAGAACTTCTGAGGAGTTCAAAATATTTTTCCTGTAGCCTGTGAAAAAGCTATCGTCCAAGAATACTTTTCTCAGTCCACCTGAAAATTCAACAAATTTTTTAAATTCGTACAACAGTAAGGGGAAATTTGCGTGGACTAAATCTCAAAAACTATTTCAGCACAGATACAAATATTTGAATCTTACTTTTATTAACCAATTCCAGCTCGCAGTTCGCTGCCATAAATATCGGGTTCAAATCCGAGATAGGACTTCCGGTAATAATGTTTCCACCAATGGCGGCTGCGTTTCGAATTTGTTTTCCAGCAAACCATCTGAGCATTTCGACAATTGCTGAGAATACACGGGTTTTGTAAGCCGGATGTTTCTTTATTTCCGCTCGCATTACATCCTCTAACTCGCTCAGAGTTACCGAAGCTCCAAAACGAACGCCCTTTGTTTCGTATTTGACGTCAATGAGTTCCTTGACCATGGATGGTTGAATGATAACCGGGTAATGTAGATTCTTGAACTTAACTTCGACTCCTGAAATTTGTTTAAATATTACTTCAGTTTCCATATAATTTTAATCGGATTTCAAATATCGATATAATTGATGCTGCTAACCTATTTCGGTATTTCCAACAACAAGCTTTGCATAAGGATAAGTCGCTTTTAGTTCCAACAACGCGTCCAGCGTTGTGGGTCTGTACCATGTGACCCGCTCACCATGGAATACGGCACTCTTTTCATCGTATTCGCTAGTCATCTAAATAAAAGGAAGTCCATGCATCGGTTAGGATTTCTGCATATCCGTCGATCTTACGAATACGTAATATTTACGCTTAAGTTAGTGTGAACAATTCGTCGCTAGCTGGTTGCACCTACTTGTAGTTCTGGTGGGAAAATAGGTTCCTGTGACGGATCATATGGCTTGAATTCTGAGGCATCGAACAGCAAATCTATGTCTTCACATTTTCCGTTCCCTTTTGCATGCTCTACTCCATTCTCAACTGAACCACTTCCATTTTGCATGCAACAACCACCGTTGGTCGCCTTTCCGCAGCATCCACCTCCGTTCATCCCATTTGAAGTGAGAGTTTGGAAGCCTTCCAGGATCGGGCGATACCCAGTGCAGCGACAGAGGTTTCCTTGAAATGCGACCTCGACATCTTCCATGCTAGGAAGTGCCTTGTTTCGGATAAGGGTATACATGGACATGACGATTCCAGGGGTGCAGAAACCGCACTGAGATCCATGGCTTTTCGCAATGCGTTCCTGTGTTCACATCAGAGTTTATTTAGTTATGAATCAATCAATTCACTGAATGGCCATGGCCATAGTACGCCAGAGCTGTTTCGGAGTATTCGAACAAACCTGAACCGGATGAAGACCTTTCTCTACGCTCCCAATTCCTTCAACGGTCGTAATGGCTGCTCCATACACAGCACATACTGGAGTAAGGCAAGCATTTACTGAAAGATTTCTATTTCAGATACCAAGAAAAGAGTTAACTTATTCTCGTAGAAATAAGCCTGCAAAGCAAATGCACACGTCTACGAATTTCGGCATTTCGAGGCAAAACTTACATGATCTGTTTCTTGTGTCGATCGAAACGGGAGACCATGACAGTACATGCGCCACATCCTCCTTCTCCGCATCCCAATTTCGTTCCGCATAATCTTACTGTGTAGGAATAGAATCAAGAGTATTCGTTTAATCTAGCAGGCCGTGACGCCGAAAGTATAATCCGAATTAAAAATAACATACATTTATTTCTCAGGTAAGTCAGCAAGGTCCATTCTGGATTTACTTCATCGTCAACAACCTACGTACAAAGTAACATGCATTAGGGATTCAGCATATGGCTAATACTTAACACATCTGCGTCATAGGCAAATGAAGATTCCATTTTTCTCTTCTTTAGAAGTGTAAAACGTTTCTTTTAAATACGTAATACGCAAGTAAAACCTGAATTTATCCTGTATATTTAATACGCACAGTAATGCCCCATATGTCCGTCTACAGCATTATATTAAACAGATGTCTTATAAAACCGAGTAATAACTTTGAAAAGAAAAATTATTCCAGACAATATTTCGTCTACATAATATAATTCCAAGTATGCATGCTGGACACATGGACTTTGCCGGCAACAGCTGTCAATGTGACATAATTGCACGATGTTGCTATAATCTCTCGATGCTTCCCGTAGATTATCAAGTACATTTAAATGCAGTCAAGAAATATCTGGTAGAGGTTGCACAATTACACAGTAAAATCTGAATAATTTATGATTCATATGATTAGCATATAAATTATCAGTATACTATACGGTACTCAAGAAGCTATCTCATGTTTGATTGCATGCCTATGCCTATTCGTTAAAAAGTGGGCATGGCTCATTCATTGATTTGATTATCCTCAACCATGCTTTCTGAGTTCTGAGCTATGAACTAGAATGGATTATTTGCCGGTGGAATAAACGTTAAGAAAGTCTCAAGACAATGTGTAATAAATGAATTGCAATTTAAGACGAGAAAATAATGAGAAATCCTGGAAAGATACTCATGAATCAGCACCACAAGGGACTTCCCATGACAAAACCAGATTAGCTCAATGTTGTTCTTAGATCTAGTTTATCTAGTTTCCGTCAGGAAACTTTTCCAGATATATGTAAACTGTGATGTATTTACATGTACATAATATTAATTGTTCACATAACCGAATTAAATTCTTTTATGGAAGGCAGGCCTTGCTTAAAAAAATATAGGTATAATACAGCGCACTCACTTTTTTTTAAAAAAAAAAGTAAACTGTGTACCTATATTTTGGACTAACATTATGAGGGCACCCAATAAATGCAATTATTTCAACAATTTTTTGCGAAACAAATGGCCAGAAATTTCACCAGTGAAGACAACTCATGTTTTTTTCGCCTGTGGGTAAATTTTAGAAAAGCATTTTCTTGCAAGAAATGCCAGAATTAGCATATAAGGCAAAACAAGCTTTTTTTAATTTCTTATCTGAATTGGAGTTTGAGGTTCATATGAATCGTCTAAGCCTGTAGGTACCGAAACCCAATTTAATGCATTTCGTTATTTTATAAGGCTTTTCAGGAGAATCATATATTTAAGGCATACAGCATAAGATAAAATATTAGGCCCTGTTGTAAATTAAGGCTTATCTAAGAAGCAAAATTCTAGGAATTAGAGTAATAGTTTAACTACATCCGTTGTAAATTGTGGTTTTCAGCTTGAGTGTTAGTTACTGGATTCCCGAATGAAAGAAGGAAAATCTTAAGGTTAGCTGTGATGTATTTAGCATATAGTACCACACTTTTGTACGAAGGTGGCCGACTAGCAGGTCACCCAGGTCATAATAGCGATTAGGCAGGGGTAAAATGGAAATTTCTAATATAGAATTTTTTAAAAAATAGACGCGTACCTTTTTTCCATTGACGAAAAATACGAGGGTAGTATTCTTGGCTGGAATCATTATGATGACACTTTTCAAAATGCTCGAATCGTATATGGTAAAAATGAGAAGATATCAAAATATAATTTAAACTAAATCAAGGTCCACTTATATGTGCAGGTAAGCTAACTATTTAAACATTAATCACACAACGATAATAAATAAATTACTGTCAGCACTCCGTCTGCACCGATGGAGGGCTCAATAAGAACTGTAAGGCTTCAATTATGCTGGGGCACAAGTGAAATCCCATAACTGCTGAGCAGATCTCTGCGACGCTTGATCCTGTCGTGCATGTACACAACGAGAGATGCGATGCCATTAAGCCAGGTTCTACATAAGCTATAGAAATTAGGTAATGTTCTACCGTCGAATCTTCCATTCATTGGAATGTACCGTACATGTAATACATATTAAAGTTGCTAGATACTTCTCGCAAGTGATAATAATTATGTATAGTTTTTGGGTTATCTTAAACCTAAATAAAAACCTAATTTATTTATAGACATGTCCAACTGCGTTGCATTACTCCTATGTTATCACCGCCCCAGAGGTCAATCAGTGCAGTGCATGTATTTGGAAATACTGACAAGTATGTAATATTCCCTTTAAATGCCTTTATTTAATACATTTGTAATACATACCCGCGTAATTAATTGAACACACATGCATTATAAAATGTCTGGCTTGAATTCAATATAGGATTTCTCCTATTCAGATAAATAAAATTGGAAGTTTTAGCTGAATTAAAGTTATAATTTAAAATACATAGGTAGATCTTACAAAAAAAGCATTTAGAAGGTAGTTCATTTCCTTACATAATGCACAACCACTTCGCTTTTGTGCAAATTACGCACAACGCACCGTACTATCCTATGTATCACACATTTCCGTAAATATGTACTCAGTTCAAATAAATACAATGCGTATGAAAGTTTTTAGTAATGCTGTCGATCTTTAATTTAGCTGTAATCATAGTTAGATTTTCGTGCTGCATCTCCACTTGGAAAAATGTTGGGAAGAACGCGGACGCCACCGGCAGTTCGATCGCGTTCTCGTTCAATGAAATGAGTAGTGTTCTCGGCTTTGGTATAATTCGTTGGAGTAGGCTGCAAAAGAGGTGCTGCCGATGTTGCTGGTTGGGGCTGAGACATGCTGTACATTGACTGCGGAGTGGCAGTTGATGCTGGGGTTGGGCTGCAAAATAAATATAAGAATTACGAAATACTCAGGTACATCAGCGTTGTAAGTTCCAGCAAGAGAAGGCGAGATCCGGTTTTCAAATGGTTATGTGGAAATTATAATGATAAAAATACAGAGACGGCATTTATGCCGGAGGCTTCGCCGGCGGACTAACTTTTTTTACAGGTAGTATTTATAGCTCAATATCTTTGCATTTTGCAATCAACTAAACTTACAAGCAAGGTTCCGGTTTCGCATTTGCCTTTGCTGATAAATCTGTTGTCCGAATCTGGACGATATCTGCTTTGAGCTTTTGCAGATCCTTCTTCAATCTGCAAGTTTTTAAATACAAAGGTATAGTAACTTAAGATCAACCGATACCGTATATATAAGAGCGAAGTTTACAGCGGTCATTGTAATATAAAATACATAATAGACTTACCTGGAAAGGCGACTGAACAAAATACAAGACAAGATTATTAGAATAGCTAAAACTGCGCCTGCAGCTCCAGCAACGACGTAAATTTGCTGCTGGATTTCCATTGTGTTAATTATAAAGACAGTAGCAATGTTTTGAAAAACAAAACACAGAGATTTTGGTGGGAAAACTGATCCGAAAATCAAACTTTTTTAACACTGTACTTTGAGGTCATCAATATTCTGGACGCAAAAGAGGAGACTTGCTTGCTTGACGTGGCTTTAACGAAATCCAAAACTACACTGGCTATTTTTGAAAGGCATTAGTCATGAATCGTAAACCTAAAAGTCATGGACAGTGTAGGTACACCCAGGTACACCATGATGACAGACTGTGTATCCCAATTCTAATTTGTTATCTAATTTCCAAAATAAGAAAAATGCATATCTCAGTTTAATTTCGAGGTAACAGTATGCAGCAAGCAGCATATTGTTCAGAAAGCTTATCTTATCTTTGAATCATAGTTCAATACACGTTCGTAACACCCAAGCAAACAAATCGTGTAGTTAGCGTGGAGTCAACCTGCGGCTCAGCAGTTATCGGCAATGCATGTCACTTCCCATCTGGTAAATACAGATAAACCAATCAAAGGGACATGTTACTATAATACCTCAGAAATGAATTCTGCCTGTCACGAGTAATTGAAGGCCCAGTGGACGACAACAAATGAAGTCATTAAAGCTTCAGTTATTATGAATTTGAACGCTATTTTCTAAAATCTGAAGTACTTTTATGTACTTACTCGTTTTAGAAAGTTTAAAGACATTTTAATTTTCTTCAAAGTTTATTACAATTTTCAACTCATACTTCTGCATACGTCATTCCACATTTAACAAGAACTTAAATTACTTTACTGAGAAATACTCGAAATTTTTGCTAGACTAGAAAATTACAAATAGGGTAAATTGAGCAGTGTATTTTATACGCTTACATTTAAAGTAAGTTAGGATTTACGACAGGATCTTAGCCTAAACTAGATACACGTTAGGCGGGTATATTACCTAGGTAGGTATATATTTAATAGTTCAACACAACGATCGTAAGGGTAGGTTATTATTATAACAGAACTACTTCACAGTTTTTATAAAGATGTACTATTAGTAATAATGAGATTGTTACAGCTGCAAAAGGTACACGATAATCACTATTTCTACTGTATGAAACTACTCCGCTAGTTGTTGTTTTCTTTTCGGCTATCAGCCCTGTCCCCAACATGACGTCAAAGTACTTCCATCGGATTTCGAATTGTGGTGGCCGTAGAGTTACTCCAACCAATCTAGAAAAAAATCAAAATTGATGAATTATTTCCCCGAAACCATATATAATTTCGCCACAAATGCGCTTGTTTTTAGGTCTGACAAACATGAACGTTTGCACCAATCGTTTTTCATTCGTTTTGCTTATTTCGTCTTTCTTACTTGACAAAAGCGTTTTGAATTGTATCAGGAATTTGAATTTCATTTCGCCCTTCTCTAGGACAAAACGAAAAGAAGCAAATCTGTGGGTAGCGGTTCATAGGCTAGATTCCCTGCCCACATGGTTAGGTTCCAGGTTCGACAGTCTTCTTCTGTTAAAATTAAAGCAGTGAAATGTGTTTATATACAGAGCATGACATTTAACATTGCAAACTTATTTATTCTTTGACCCGGCTGACTCACCATTTTCTTCTGAAATGAAGTCAAGCGTAAGTTTGTACCGCGGTGGAATCGAGATTCCCCAAATGCATTGGAAATAAGTATAATACTGGGGACTCCTCACAGAAACGATTTCAGGACCAAGAATATCCTTCCATCGCCTCGAAGCTATACAAGGAATTGAAATAAAATAAAATCTCATTAGTAATTCCACGCAAAAAGAGGATTAAGATTAGAAAACATTATCCAGAGTTCAGAGATAGGGACATACCACTGGGAGGTTCGATGCTGAAGTTAGCACATGTAACTTTGGTTTTGAATTGAAATCCGACCGTGTAGCTAAACTCCCGTCCGCTCTGGGTTGCATGATAGACGAGCGTTAGTGGCGTGTGAGACTCGAAGACCATGGGCAAGATATCCTGTAGACAGGTGTCGGGGAAAATAAAATAGGTCGTTAGGATTAACAACCATACCAAACTCAGGTATTGATATCTATCAGGCGGTGGGCTGAAACTGGAAATTGCCATGTTATTTTTTCATACCGAGGATTAGCTCGATATAGCCATCTCTATTCGTTAGTAATGATTCCTTGTCATGAAATGTAAAGGAAAGCCTACAAGTGAACTTCTGATGGAAATTTAGCCCACAGCCTGGGAATGACCACAAGAGCTTTCAATAAAAATGTCACCGGCCTTACCCTGAAGTAACCGCACATGCACCCAATCGGTGTGGTTCCAGCGACGAGCAGCAAGTGATCGATTTGATCCAGCGGCGTGTGTTTGGCTTCACAGCGACAGCCCGAGGAGCCACAAATCGTTCGGCAGTATTTACTTGAATTGGGAAGAGCTGCAAGAACCGTGTCATGTCCGGCTTGGTGCAGGGTTAATGAGACACTCTGATTTGGCCCTGGAATGAAGGAATATGCACAGACGAGCGGAAAGGTGGACAGACGAAGAAGCGGTGAATCTGGCGGACCGATGACAGTTCCCGCGGGAGCGCTGGTCACGCCGTAGTATACTACTTCACAGCTTGACACAGGTTTTACGGTCCCTTCATACGGATTCTAGAAAAATAAATATGGACAATTTACCTCTTTGAAAAATGTATTACGCGTTGACAGGATGAGATGTGTCATTGTTTGCGCAAAGCAAGTCAGCCATTGCCGTCTTAGATAACAATGAACCCTACAGACATGTCATCATATCATGACGAGGTTAAGCCCAAGAACCTATAGTGATTCTTTCCACTATTACGATCCGAAATATATTTTGCTGAACCAAGCCTCCCAGCTATTTCTATCCAATAGCGTCGAGATTGACGACAGAAAAAAAGTAACTTAATTTGGATAAGCTTCAGCCCTGTTCGCTCTGGAGCGTAAAAAGGGTGTTGCTGGAGAGTCTCGGCCTTTCAGCCAATACTTCGTTGGACTCACGTAATGCAGGCCAATGAAAGGCTTAAGCATTCATTACATTAATACTAGACAAGTTTCATCCTAAGGAAAATTATTTTCTCAGCGTCGAGACAGAAATAAGACGGTTTTGGCCTGGTGAAAGTTAGTGCGAAAACTTTCTGAGCTGCCGCCATGGCCTGAAGCATGGCGTGGCGGATAAAAAATAGAAACTAATCTTCGAAATGGAGAGAGAAAAACGATTAAAGAGATGAGTGTTGGCATCGGTCTATTTGTTCTATTTTTTTCCGCTTACACACTCGTCATGAGATGATACGTAACACGATCATGTTCCGGTCCGGATGCTGTCTTGATTGAGTCACGCATTCAGCTAAAGGATATGTGTGCAGGCAGTAGTGGCTTGGACGGATATGAAATCGATAGAAATATATTTCTCTATTGCAAATTTCTTTCGTACATGCATCTTACTGAAAATGCGGGCTTTAAATTACGAATATCACTGCATCATTTTCGATGCTCGTTATGTCCTGGCAAACATATAACATGCGTTATATCGCTTACGCGCTTACCTACAGAATTTCAAAAGACCGATTTAACATAAGTTTTTAATTTCTAAATATTTGCTCTTGCTTTGTTAAATTAAGAATTTCTCTTTGTATTTGTGTTAACTGAGTCAATTTCCAATCAAGTCAAAAATGTTCGAGTAAATTTTCATGAAAAACAAAATATGCATGCATTTTCGCTTGAATCGTTTAGCCCTATGTCAACTTAAATTGCCTTTAATTTCGGAGTTTACGACAAACTTGAACTCCGATAAATATACGAAGCCGTAATACTGGTGCGGCCATGCCCTAGAACCTTTGTGATAGTTCTTAAGAGCAAACCAAGCCGTTTCCACTTTAAATCGTGGCTAATGGACTTTAATGATACGTCTTGAAGAGTACAAAAAGTATCTCTAATAAAAGGAACTATGCCATAGAAAACAATGGCACACCCTCCACGGCCATCAACGACTCCTCTACTCCTTCTCCATTACGTTATTACTTATGTCTACCATCATTTGAAGGCGTATTTTGTTCTTGGCAACTGCCAAGCCTCCCATTCTCAGCCTGACTCAAAATGACAAGAAATAATAATATTTCCTGTCAAGAACGAGATCCAAGGCAAGGAGAAAGCGGAGCATTTCACATCACATCATATCCTGCTAAATCGAGAATGAGACCAGCCCTGTGGACGAAACACAGAGTGACATAAGATATGCAGTACAGCCTCTCCGTGTTCAGGATGGCCAATGCATCTGTAGAACAGTTATGCTCCGCTTTCTCCAGTGCCGCTTTCTTACAACTTCTGCAAGCTCCATAAGAGACAAAAGACCAAGAGGTGAAATCCACGTCTTTTTTATTTCCAATTTGAAGACGTGAGACGACAAGGAAATTTCAGAGACACTTGACAAAAGGCTTTTCTCCTCTTCTTTGTGCTGAGCTAGCGAAAGCAACCAAGCCCCTGCCAAACCGATTCTATATGTCCCCGTCAGATTCAGAAAATGTTTTTCGGTTAGTCTATTTTTTGAGCTATTCGATTAATAGACTTTCGAATTGAATGCACATATGTTCGATAACAAATTTCAAAGAACTGAAACCGGCTAAAATGTAATAACGCCGCAATTTCGATGTTGTGAGCCTTAATCGCATATTAGACACCAATTAAGTGATCAAAAACCAAGTTGTTTTGTACAAAACATCTATAGAAATCCGACATAAAAAGCTAACCGCATTAAGATGAAAGGCGTCCTGCATTCAATTTAGAAATGGGTCCTTTTTTTTTCGCGAACGAGCGCACGACGTCAACTTATCCTTCAAATTTATTATGTAAGTACATGCATGCCTTTGATCGTCTGATCCCTCAACAAATTCATTCCTTAAGTACCAACCATCTGTGAACTGAAAGCTCTGGATTGCTCTTATTCTCACAAATCCCTACTAAAGCCACTGACAAGACGCCACCACAAACCGATGAGCCGCGTTGCAGAAATTCATAATATTATACAGAACGCGTAACAATATGGGACTTCTTTTACAGCATGCTGCACTGCACAGCTAGAGAATTTAATAAAATGACGAGCGAGTAATGTCATTATCATAAGACTTTCAATCTGAATCCATCTGAGCGGACTTGACTGACACAACATCTGCGCTGCTTTCGAGTAATAAGCCGACGGCTTATCAATAATTCGAATGTTCACATGCCATCAAGTTCTGTAAGGAAGTATTGAGCAAGAGAAAATTAAATCTGGCTGCTTGAGACTTGCAAATACGTATATAATAGTTACAAAATACACAAGGATTAATTCAGGTTACGTAATTCCTTACGCAAAGATCGAGATAAATCCTCATCTGCTCAGACGTAGATTCCCAGTTATTGCAATGTCAACAGCTCATGGTACTGAGCAGAACGGATTAATCTGAGCGCGTATCAATAGAAACCTCGTTTTACAATTTAGATCCACAAAAGACTACGACATGAAGGACCTAATCCAGCTCCAACCAAAACGTTCTCATTAATTCCTTCCATTCTCTGGTTAAATACAGAAATTCAAGAATCCAGACCAGAACAAACCTGGGAGGTTAATGACGGAAAGAACCACGCGTTTCCTAAGCTCCCTGAAAATCCCTGACTGCCATGCCTCTTCATTAATCTCTCTCCACTTGGTATTCATGCTCCGTAAAATTCATATTAGAACTTATGACAGGAGCATTTATGCTATCTGCTCACTTAACAACCTGAACCAAGTGCAGGAATAATTATGCGGAAGAAGTTTACGGGTCTCCCATTAATATTGCCTACTACTATGTGTACAAACACTTGTCAGGATAGGTTATTCGTCTGGTTACAGAGTGTAAAATTACCTATTTGCATTTCGGTTCCAAGCATGAGTTATATGCAATTCTAGAAAGTCGTTATACCATAGCATAACATAATACATAACGGTGTCTGCCTTCCCGTCCCACTGCCACGCCACACGCCACTGCAGACCAGTCTTCCAACTTTCACCAGGCTTAAAAAAAGCAAAACTCCCTCACGGTAAATACTGCGTTGCATTCAACCCTAAAGCTGCAGAGCTTGAGCTTATTGTGACATTTATAACTGTCAACAGCATGAAGTGGATTAACCAGAACTTCCCCAGTTCTTATGAAAATTTTACCAACTACTAATTATGTTCTTAGCGGTAGAAATAATAAGATTTTGACTTCTTGACACGCTTCATACACAATTGCAAGAATCACTGGCTTACTTGCTCTAATTTCATACTTTAAATGCGTGGGCTGGTAAATAATTTATAGATTAAGCTAATAAAGCTAAATGTGCTGCTAGAAATTTTGAATTTCTAATAATTTCAAGAGAAGCCAGATGATGAATCACAAGTTTTATGGATGCGTTTTGCAGTGTCTCCTTTGAGAGAAATGAAATAGATGAGCCGTACTGGCAATGAATTAAAGTTGATATTAAGAGCATTTAAAACTTCGATGTATGTCAGTCAAATTTTTTGGCTTCGCGCCATTGCCTGGGATGCCGGAAGTTATTTGAAAGCAGAAATGCTTGAAAAAATGTGAAAGCGTGAATCCGGAAAATTCGTTTAGGTAACTGTTCAGCATTAAATTTTGTCGCTCTGTGGTTAAACGCCGACTCCCTTGAGTCACTTTACGGAATATCGAATGATGTACACTGTATTGTGAAATCAACTGTGCAAGCCAGAATGACAATCATCATTTTAAGCACCTCGGTCATTATTCCGCGTTCATTTATGCCGCTCGGATTGATCTCCGTCTATGAAGTATTAGCTATGACAAAGGTAGCGAGCAGATAGCTAGAATGCGTATTTTACCGTCATGAAATCGGAAGGCTCCCTCGAGGAATTCGGTGCCTAGCGGGTCTTCATGTGGAAAGACGAGAGTCACGAGTGCCATTTTGCTGTGCGAGGACGTGAATCTCTTCACCTCGTTCCCTGACGGGCCACACAGTTTACCAAGAAGTCGATCCGTTTGATTCGTTCGCTCTTCCTCCATGTCGTACACTTCCAGTAATGTGGAGCAGTTAGGACCCCTGCAATTAAGTCAACTCGAGTTACTCTCTCAATTACATCCGAGCGACACGCACAGGTCTCACACGTATCCCGTTCCCTGTTAGGCCATGGAGCCCTACTTTCCGCTCAAGTTATAATTACATTATCAGCTCCACTTTCTCTTTTGTGTGAAAGTACGAAAGTGTCAATGATATGAACTTGGACTAAAGTATGTACTTTGGCCGGGCGTAAACATGAGCAGGGGGATATTTAGGACTTGGCATGGCTATTGTAGTAAAGTTCCCCTAATCTAATAGATCGCAGAGACTACTCACCTAAATCTATACGTGAACACGGCAAACTGAACAATATCGGATATTCTTCCCCGAAACTCAATTTGGCACTTGAACGGCCCAGGCGGAGGAAGCTTCTTTTGTATAGTATTCGGATATTGACCGAAACTCAGGATGCTTCCGCGTGGGCGAAGCGTCAAATCTTTCGGAATGAGAAGGCGAAATATCTTCCCACGTGTCAGAGTTCCGTCGAAGATATGGCCACAGGAAATCGTTGAGACGCCATCGCTCTCTGCAAAATTTAAGTTAACGATTAGTTCCATGAGCAGGCCGTACATTGCTTGACTGGCAGGTCTTTCCCTGGAGGCTTACCGTGTGACGCTCGTTCGTTTCCCATGGGCTCCTCTGTGTTGTCCTCCTGATGCCGGAATGAGGTCGTGAGTTCAGGGAAATGATGAATAATTGGCTTGGGCGGCGGACGACGTGTAGAGGAGACGACTTGAACAGGCTGCTGCTTGGTGGGCGGGATGAAATTAGGGCCGATAGTCTCCTTGACAGGACTGAAGGGAGTTTTAGCTTTAGCTGAGGAGTGAATGAATTGCACGGATGCCCGGAATCCGTTATGAATGTAAGGTGAAGTGGTGGGGCCGGACCTGAATTCCAGGAGGGCCTGACCCCCTTCAACCTCTACAAAAGAGTCAAACTCCTGACACAAAGTTTTCCATGGAGTTCCCAAGTTGTTAAAATTGGACACGTTCCGCCTCCAAATGGCCAGATGATGAGTGGAACACAAACTGTGAGTAAAGAGAAAGTAGGACGGCTGATAGAACACAAAAACTACGAACAATCTCTTTGTTAAGGTGAAAAATCCTCTTTTACTCCCTTCTCTTTCTCTTTTGTTTGTAATGGCAGAAAGACTCGTCTTTTTCTACTTTTACAAACGAAATGCTGATTCCTAAAGTTTTCCGAGAAATAGAAGATTTGCTCCTTGTGTAGCTTTTTCTCCAACTACGCGCGATTCCAGGCTTGCTTCTGCTTTCTAAACATGCGATTTCTATCGCCAACATTCCCGTTACTCATAAAATTGCAGCATAAAACAACGAAAATAAGGACATTAGGTAGCTTTTAGCATACACAAATCGAATTCAACCTGAATGTCTTGTCAAGTTACCCTTGCTAATTTAATTCATAAGTGAAAGTAGCAATCAACATACGCTAATTGTATTTTCAACAAGCGTAATAAAGCGTTTCGTTTACCTATGCCAAATCTCGTGTTTTGTATACAAAATCCATTTGCGAAATTGTCTCAACTACGCCTAGATAAACCAGAAAACCTGAAACAAGCCCCCCCACCGCTTGACGTTTGACCGGCATGCCCCTGTCATGATCATTTCGGAACTTCTATCTGCAACCCTGGTGCGGGTGAGGTAGGAAGAGATAAAAATAACTCACGGTGGATTGGGAAAGCTGACTGACGGGAAGTGAAGGCGGATTTTGTCTGTCGTTGAATTGGCTGAAAGGAAGTAACGACATCGTCGATGTGGCGGAAATAAGCCTGGGTATCCTGGTGAGGCGAGCGTGCACTCGTGAGCCCAGCAGTTCTCGTACGTCCAGTCACACACTGAATAGGAACCACCAAAAAGAACGGACTAATGAGCACTAATTACTTACGCCATTTACGCAGGAAGTCTCGGGAGACACTCTCAAGTGAAC
>VNWX01001149.1:0-16435 GCA_009869905.1 Ceratophysella communis
CTCTTGTGCCAACTACTATGTAGTTTCTAAAGAACATAGAGGTACTACATGGAACTCAAAATCAGCTCAGCATTTCTTCTCTTGTGTGAAAAGCTTGTCTATAGTAAATGCATTTGAGACAGGCGTCAATCGCTTTTAATTTAGGAAAATTTGGAAGTATGGCCTTTGAAAGCGCTGGCTGCTTTCACTCGCTTTCACCGTGCAGATGAAGTGTTTCGGAAATCGAGTCCCTGAGCTAATCTACAGTCCTTTTCATAGAAATCCACATATAAATTTAATTATGATGATTTAGCGAGTACTTTGGAACTCAGAGTGTTCCGAGCTTCTTTGCAGAATTGCGGCTTTATGAGCTTTTGCTTATCAGTATGACGTAAGTTGGATAACCTTGCCTCAGCTTCAACCACGCTGATGAAATCTCGGCCTCTGACTCAAAGACACAAAAGCAATTATTTTGAGTCAAGAGAAGAAAGACAATCCAGAGATGAATCTCGAGTTAATAAAGGACTGTCAAACAAACAAGAAAGCCATGTTGGACTGAAGGACCTAAGGACTGTTCTCCACTTGTTTGGTAATTGGAAGCTCGAACTGGAACTTGGCTCTTTAACGTTGACTCTCAACGTCAAACTTAATATTTATTAGACTTGGTATTCTCCTATTTGTCATTCTAGTTAGTCCACGGGCTTAGTTTAGGCTTACGCTTGTTTATATTGGAGTTGGCAAGCGAACACGAAGGACGAACTGCAGGGTCCACCAGTGAAATCTACGAAACCTGCATGGAAATTTTTAAGGCTGAATTACAAGGGGTTTGTATTCCTGCCAAATTAAGCAAAGCCGTTGGGCTTGGTTCGCGGGCCTCATGAATTTGGGTAGTGCGGTCAACTACGGAAATTTCAACAGCAAAAATTACTGCATTGGCAGAAGAATTCAAATATTTACTACAGCCGTGCAAAAGACCTGCATGAGCTGATACTCCCTTCAAACCCGTCCTTGTGTACGTAGCTGTACAAATATCCTATCTGATTAGCTATTGCTTTAGACGCTGAATTGATTCTGATTCTGAGTTACCGTAATTGCTGTTTCCTGATATCATGGAATCACTCTCGTTTGAATCCCTAATCTCTTCTGAGCCTGAGCCTAGAACATGCACAAACACACTCCGGCTTGGCTAGCGTATCTTACCGTCAGCCTTCGGCCACCTGTCATTCTTAATATATTCCTAGAATTCTAGTTTCTCTAGCAAAGTTTCACTGAAATATCAGCTCCTGTCTCCGGGCCAGCAGTACAGAATTTAATTAGAATTACTTGCTTGTCTAAATTACAGCTTGAATCACTTTGTTTTCTAAGTGGAGCTCTCACGCTTTTCTCTCTGTTTGTTTGCGTTACGTACTCTCAAACTTTCACTGGAGGCTCTTGAGTTCTGAAATGAACGTGTGCTGCGTTCATTAAACAAAGTGAAGTGACCTTTGTTTCTTTCTATAATCTCTGTGCTCGTGCTCAATACGCTGGCTAATACAGTATAACTTTGTCCAAAAGGCACAACGGGTGGAACATGGAACAGGATACATACAGCATTTCAGTTCTCAAGTGAACGAACAGCATTCCCTTTAGTTTAACAGGAAAACACGCACAAGGGTTCCCCAGATTAGACATGGTAATGAGACTGATGATAAATTAGACCTAATAGACCGTAATTAATGAGTCAGGCAGAGGAAAAATTAAAGGTTAATATGACAAAGTTACCTTAGAACTGAGCAATAGCTTATCTCGGGATGAAATCTCTTCGGGCATAAAACACGTTTTCTTTGCGTTCTGTTTCGCTTTTGATACATATCGGACAGCTCGACTTTGACAAATATTATATGCTCGTTTGGCATTTAAATTTGTAATCAGTTCGCATTGAACTTTTTATGGACGGCCTTAGCGTCTGTCTGGAAACGGAAACCAATTTGATATGGAGTGTGGATATGATTGTATCGTATCGCTGGACTCAAGTTTCTACGTGCTGAGTTAGCATGTGTTCAGCGAAAAAAAAATAGATGGCTTTACTTTGGTAGGTTACAACTAACCGAGTGGGTCCTATTTTATGATGATTAATTTGATTTAAATGACTTTTCCAAAAAAAAAAACATTTTTTCAAATCGCACTGAACAATTACCTAGGCACAATTGACCTGAAAGCTGAACAAAAGAGTGATTTGACATATAATTTTGAACTCACATACCAGTAAAAATATTCACAGTAATTTAATTTCGTATCATCAAAAATTTAGTACAAAAACAAAGGTAATTCACTTGTGCATGTATGAACATAATTTAAGTCCTGCCATTAACTTCCAGCAATTACACCATAAAGGTACATAAAACTGGAACTGGTAGTTCGTGCATAAACTCAAAGAAAATAAATAAAGCACTTTAAATTACATTTGCCATAAAATAACGCTTCAGGGTGTTTAATTCCCTCACCATCTCAGAATCAGAACCCACTTTTACATAAAACAGAGATTGGAGTTTCTTGTATAAAAAGCTGCCAAGCTTTCTGTAATTGAGTTACGGAAAAGTAAATGAAAATGCTTCAGCAGTTCCTTCTTCTGAACTCTAAATTAGAAATCTGCATTTTAGAGTTCTGCAAATTTTATTTCTTTTTAACAAGGCTCTCACGAACTTGCGGGTCTTAAAATTGGAATGAATAGACTTAACTATCCAAAAGAGACACTATTCCAGTTCTGTTGGAATTCGGAATTTTAAGTCCGTCAGTGGTTACGTTTCTTCTTTTGTCCATAAGTTTTGTATTGACAAGTTGAATGTTGGGAATTTTCTCAAAGTTATGGCCCGAGTGAAGTGCTCCGAAAACATTCTGCTGCACAGTTGTGGTTCGTCTTTCGAAATGAAATCTTATTAATGCCAATGAGGCACTTGACGTTGAATTGCCCTATTAAATAGTGATGGTGGTTTTAAATTTAGAGCAACCGGGCATATGAGCTATTTTCTTAGGAAGCAACAAGCACAGCTGCCAAAGCCCTAATTTTATTCTCTTCAATCCAATTAAAACGCTGGGATAAAGAGCGTTAAATCTACCAAATAATTATTTTATGCATATTTAAAGCACCCATTCGTAAAAATCGTATAAAATATATATAATAAAAAAACTAATACGAATACGACTTTGAGTCCCAATCTTGTAGGCCGCTTTCGGTTATGGCTTTAAAAGTAAACCGAATATAAATATTATCCATTATGTTTTCAGTTGTCAATTTTGTGTTGTGTATTGTGTGTTACTGAATTGAATTTAAGCCCAAATTCTTAATTACGACCTACCCAAAACGACAAGTGGTTGCATCTTTCGAGCAATCTGAAACATATAAACCATGAAAAAGCCATCCTAAAAAGTATTGCCTTATTTTGAAATAAAAATCCAATCCTACAGAGTTTCAATACATGTAATTCCGTTCTTAAGACTTTCCCCTCCAGCGAGCGGGTTCGAAAAATACAAAAAGCTTTATAGAACGTAAATTCTGTAGCTATACCTCTTGGTTTCGACGGCTTAGCTGTCTATAGGCATTTGCTCTGGAATGGGAAAGGAATTGTTCTGAGTTGAATAAAAAATGAAGAACAATAGAAAAGACGGAGTGGAATGATACTCTGGGAAATGGAATAGAGTTGCCGAAACGATGGAGGAGCCATTGAAAAGCAGAAGACGCTACTTCGTCGTGCGGTCTTGCGGGGAAGAGGGGATTCCAGAGCAGCAGCAGTCCCGTCGCCCGCCTGCCTGTCGTCGTCGTCTCATTATGTGCGGGATGAAGAATTGAAGTCGGAAGTGAAAGGTAATGGAGATCCCAGGAGTCCCTCGAGAAATCAAATGGAAAAGTTGAGGCTCCCTCGCTTTCTCTGACAAGCTGGCTGAGGTGAGGAGGCTCCGCGCTAGAGCACTTCTCGTCTTCTCACCTGCTTCACTGACCATTTTCGACATTACTCAACTTTCTATCGAATTCAACTCAAACTGTCAGGGCATTTCGAGTGACGATCTTCGACAGTCCGACCATCTCAGATTTGCTTTGAACGCCATGGTATAGTTGGATTTCTCAGAATTAATTCTGTGTCTTCAGACTTTACCCTTTACCTTATTTGTAGTCCCAATATTTCAGGCGCATTTTATTACACTATTTTACGTTTTATCTACTTATCAATCAATGCCAGTAGTAAATATACCTACCGCCAAGTCAAATGTCAAGCCGAAATAAATCTTTAGGTGCACAAAAAATGTAATGAAAATCATACCCAAAGTTGTTTGAATTTGATGAAGCGCACTTTAATTCCCAAACCGATTACAATTGCAACCATGCACAGTCTAATCTATTAAATAGCTAAGTTAGTGACGACAACATAACTCCAGCCTGCTTGCAATATTAAGCAGAATTCGAATAGATTTCAGGTAGCGGAAGGTTTATAACTAAATCAGACCTTAAACATTTTTGGCTCCGTACATAAAATTCTAAGTGCTTAATCTGCTAAACTGGTTTTAAATTCAATTTTTGATAAAGAGAAATACGAATTATGCCTTTTTTTTTTTTGCCAATTTTATTATTTTGATGTTAATTGATTGGGCTTCGGCCATGTCAATAAACTCATTATTATTATTTTGATGTTAATTCTGATATTTGCGTCGTGTTCAAACATAATTTGGCTTTATTTTCGAGCTAAAAAAATAATACATCTGACAGAAACGAATTCTTTTGAATTGATTGCAGGAAATATGTGTCGTAATTTAGTATCAGCATCCATGCTTTCATGCGTGCTTGTGATGCCCGAATATTGCTTGAACAATCCCGGAATTTCTCCATGGAATGTGCGCAGTGCAGCGAGACGAAGGGGTCTAGGCTGTAGGCAAGCTTTCATGCTCCATTTAATAGAATTGAAGTAAAAATACCTCCACGGACATAAATTCAATAAAGTATTCCGAGGAATCGAAACCTAATTGAATTGTCTGATTTCCGCATGGTTTCTCTATGATAAGGATATCTTAGAATTTAGAATAGGAAATTCCTCTGCGAACAAAGTTACAGGACATATTGGCTTGGTAGGAGGTGCTCGACCGGGTATTGTAGAGTAGATATGTCGTACACAATTTCCCTACCCGCCTGTTGATTTTGCTCATAAAAAAGCCTTAGGGGTAAATTGTATTAGCCCTGGACAGGAAGACCAGTACTGTGGAATTAAATTGATTTTGTGAACAGATAGCTTTGAAGTTTCCGTTTCCTACTCAGCCAGGCTCCGGTATATTGTGAATTTCGATGAGTTTGGCTTGTCGAAATTGCCAGGCAGATTCTAAAGGATTAGTTTGGACATTAGAAAATGAAAATTAGCGATGATTGAGCTTGCTTTTGAAAACTAAAAAAAGTTTTGCTACTCTTAAATTAATTATTTAAGTATAATGTAAGCTAGAAAGAAGGAGACGCAACTGTCCTGAACGAACTCAAACCTGGCGTTCAAAGGCTCAAAAGCTAAAACAAGCAAAATATAATGCTCTATTACTCGTGAAAAGTGGAGAATAATTTAATATTTGAGCCCCATTACACATTCTATTTGAATTACCAGTTTTCCAAAGTGATTCTTCTCTCTTCTCGTATCTAATTACATTATGCTCTCAACATACTTAAATAATGCTATTACTAGACTGGCTACAGCACTCCGCGAGTCTCTGAACTCCATTCGAGGCTCCCCATTAATTTTCATTAGCAAATATTGGACTCTGTTCCGGCTTTCTATTTATATTTCCATGTGAAACTCATTAGAAACTCGTCTTCTCTGGCCGACCCAGACTTTCTCGGCCATTTTTACGTTTTCAACTTTATAAAGTTTTTTTTTTGTCTTATGAACCAGGTTCCAGGTTCAGGACGTAGCCCGACGATTGGAGGCGGCCACTTGGGCCGAAAATTTTCTGAATTTTACACATACATACTTCGCAATTTGCTTAAATGTATGCCGAGTTGTCTATTGTTTTACAGAAGCATACCAGTTACAATCTCAAATTTTCAAGAGGCCAGGGTTTAAATTTAATTAATTTGTGTCGTCTGTTTAAGTACGTTTGTGATAGGGACTGAACTCCCGCATGCATTCTGTCCAGGGTCCATCTAACTCACGTTTTTTGCCTTGCCATGCTTTACTTTCTACTGAGAAGCTCTTCTCTTGCCCTTTCTCTTTCAAGTTTTAACAAATGACTTTCACTAGCACGTGATATCTCGGGCTACCTATTTACCGTGCTTTAGACCTACGACGTACGTATACGATGATAATTCGCAGGCTGCTGACTTGAGCGCAATTCCTATGTGACAGCCCTTTGTGGTCAAGAATAGTGCAGGCAGTCATAGTCATAAATAGATAAGCATATTATGATGAATTGAGTATAAACTTCATCCCACAGGACACGGACCGTCAGTCGTAAATCGTAACTAAGAATGCCGTTGCTGAAATAATACCGTCACTTTTATGGCTCATAGAGGAATTGAGCTGAATAACTGAAAAGAACAGCATTCTATATGTCATCCGCCTGTCGGCTAGTGAAACACTACTCTAAAATGCAATTAATCTGGAAATCGCTTTTTAATGTTGTCATCATAGAGGTACAATAGCTGTCCATACCACCAGGGCAAGGCTAAGGGCTCATTTTCTTTATGCTTTATATTCGTGTTTTTCGCCAAAACTTCTGTATGTCATATGTCCATGGAACATGCTTGGAATCATTTTATGGCGATTTTATCAATTTTCCTGGCAAGGCTCCAGCAGACTCTACTCAAGATGCTTATGAGGGGATGGGGACGTATATGTGAATAATGTTTTAATAAAAATTCACCCCGAATTGCAAATTTGGCTATTCGTTACCACCAAGCACCATGGGCGCCTGAGACCACAAGCAATCTAGCATGTAGGTCGAAAATCCGTAGAAAAACAAGGGCATTTTCCGCCATTCGTTCGTCAAGTCTCGTAATTGATGTGTTTCAGTGTGCTTGAGCTCAAGAGGGGCTTGATAATTGAAAATACTAGAGGCGTTATCGACATGTTGCTCGGCCTTGCTGAGACAATAAGAAAGGTGGAATCGGAAGAGCTGAGCTTCGATATGAGGATGTGAGGTCGGAAGACGTGCTTAATCCTCATGTTCTGTTTCACGGTTTTCTAGAATGGGCGGATTCTCGAACTGGGTGACGATAGTTGGACTGATTGCAATAGCGGCTTTGCTTCTACTCCTTTTCTGTCGTTACCTCGGCGGATGGACTAAAACACGAACTTGGCTCACGTCAAGTCGAGAGGAGAAGATGGTCCTTACACGCGGCGGAATGACTGGACACTTCAATCCAAATGGATATATGGTAAGAGATCATCATTTGTTCTATTCCGTCGCCGACAATCGGGCGCTGGACATTTGGGTTCGGCATTAATGCTGGGCAGTATTACAGAATGAATTTCCGAAGTATTTACAGTAGTACCTATTGCATCACTTCGACGTGCCATATATGAAATACTCGCGGGAAGACTTTCTATGTATTCGATATTCGGTCAACCGGGGATCACAAGAACGCCATTGAATTCCCATGTGTTTTCAAGCTCTGTAAATTAAAACGCAAAAATTAAAACACCAAAAAAGTTCATACAAGAAATTAAGTACCTATAAATTCGGAGTTCAGTTTCACAGAAGTGAACTGATTGAATGCCGGCCGGATGAAAAGATCTGCTGGACGCTTCGCAGTATTCTTAAGTCTTTCGTAATAATCCCCTCCGCCTCATAAAACCGTGGGAGAGAAGAAAGGCCATGGATCAGCGCTGTCTTTTTCTTGGTCCATAAGCCGCCGCCGAGCCCCAACCAGCACTTGAGCAGGTCTTTATATCACTAGGAATGCTGTTCTTTCTCTCAACGACCCTTCAATTACCACTAAAACCCCTCACTTTCTCTCCACTTTAATGAATAACGGAGTGAGTGGCCTAGAACTTTCTCTCGGCCAGCCCTGCAGCAGCTCCAGTTCCAGTTAGTGGGCAGAGAAAAAGCATTAATAATTCCACGACTTGTCCTCTCTCCGTCACGTACAATGAGAACGAATGCTAGATAGGAGTGCACTTTCAGGCTGGGTTAGGCCAACTCAAGTGCAATACATTTGACTTATGTCAACTATACTGCTGCGGCCATGTTCGCATATTGATCGGAGTTCAGAGGGAAAAAAATGCTTTCGCTCTGTAGCACTATTTGCCAGTACTGGGGCTCTAGGCATTCAACTGGAACTGAATTTTATATACAGGCGATGACAATGCTTCCCACTAATTGGATGATAAATTTTTAACATTTAAGTAAAACTTAGAATAGCAGGTAACGATTTGAATTTCGTCCATGTTAGCTTTGATTTGAAATTTCCCTTGAGAAGTGTTTTCTTGGCTTCAGTTCATTTTCTTATCAATCCATGCTATACGCCGCCGGATAAAATAAATTGGCTGTCAATGGCAGATTTAGTGGGTCCCATTCCTCAAGAATGTAGGTACGCTGGTTCAGAGGCCACCCGCACGCCCGCACCCGTCCACCTGAGTTTCCATAAAGTGAAGTTGTTTAAGTGAAAAATTCAAAATTTGTAATATTAATATCAGTATCTAATTGTAAAGAGTCGGTATTGGCAGCCTCGTAACTGCATGATGCAATTTCAAATGATAGGTCTTAAACGAACGGTACTAAATTATTTGTATGCATCATTGGCACAGTCTGTTTAACCAGGGTACCTTGACGATGGTTTGCGTGGCAACCACGGAAACCATCGTCAAGGTACCCTGTGTTTAACCACACCACAAATGCCACAATACAAAAAAAAGTTATTCATATATTTCATATTTCATAGCACATCACCAGTGGCAACTTGAGACTTTAAATACAACAATAAATAGACTGTTTATACAAGTTGGCCCAATGGTCTAGGGGTATGATTCGTGCTTCGGGTGCACGAGGTCCCGGGTTCAAATCCCGGTTGGGCCCAGACCAAATTTTTTGTCAGATTTTAAATTTGCATTTTAAAACCAGTTTTCAGTGTTTATTCTTTTTGAATTCAAAATATAAATTACGCAAGTCTTCTGATTTGCCTGACCAGCGAAATTACATTTTCTCCTGCAACTGAAAAAGTAAACCTTAGGGTGCCAACTTGTTGGAAACATAATATCACTCATCAGCCATCAATAGATTAAATTAGTTAAATTGTAATGGGAACCACTATAGAGCATGGTTCAAGATTTCCATGCCAGATCTATAAATTCGTTGTTAATTAAATCAACGACAGTCGTGGTTAGTTGATGTTCTTATCTGGTCATAAACCAGAACCAGATAGGAGGTTAACACAGTTTTGTTATCACAAGTTGTAAAAACCAAAGCTACAACAGCGTTAAACGGACAATAAATTCAAATAGCCATCACGCTAGTGTTGAAAGAATCTAATGCCAAAACTACCTTTGCTGCATTTGCTTATATAGATTCCGTCGGATTCCGATCTTAATCTGTCCGGAGGTGGAAGCTTTCGTCGTTTCGATAAGACGGATACAGATTTCGCTCTTCAAGGACCTCCGAATTCTCGTCAAGCCGGAATTCCACCCCAGCCCTTACGCCCTGCTCCTAACCCACCCGCCCCAATCCTCTCCCAGAGCTCCGTAGATTCGGTCTTTGCTGGACCGAATTCACCGATCCCACCCCCGCCCAAGATACCGCCCCCACCACAGGCTTCGTTTCGCCCCAGTACATTTCCAACTCTTTCGGCTACCAACCCTTTTCTCCCCTTGCTTCAAGCGTCCACACAGTTCTTTTCNAGGCTTCGTTTCGCCCCAGTACATTTCCAACTCTTTCGGCTACCAACCCTTTTCTCCCCTTGCTTCAAGCGTCCACACAGTTCTTTTCCCAGACCATGTCATCCTTCCAGCCGAATCCAGTCCCAACTGCTCCCGCCCCGGCGAATGCCTTTCAGAACTCCGCTAATAATGCCTACGCCGCAAGCCCACAACCTGTTTCTTCGTTATCCTCTTCCTCGACTAACTCGACTTCTCCGCGCGGACGAATCTCGATGGGAGAGTTGCTATTCTCGGCCCCGCCGATCTACCCAACTCCCGACCCCTACCCCGTCACATCTTCGGCCGAGCCGCTTTCCCAACTTCCCATCCTGAACCGTGGAGAGCCTTCTCCAGCTTCTGTCGCCCCGGAGCCAGAAGTGGATCTCCTCCAGCATCACGAAGTGGAGCCTACTCCTGTTAGTAGTAACCCTGTGATGACAACCCAGTCCCTGGTCGAAAGCATGAGAGCGGAACTGCGACTCGAGAACGAGAAAATGCAGGACGCAACCAAGAGTCTCATGGAAGGGGACGAAGCGGACGGACCTCGCTCCACCAGACCCACTGACATTCGGCTGAGCACAAGCAAAGAAGACACAAAGCCTGAGCCGCCAACAACAGAAGCTGAGGTACCGGCTCCAGCAACGAACCCTGTTCTCCTCAACCCCAGACTGGGTGGCGAGAGAAAGTTCTCTGCTCCGGAAATCGGACTCGAGCGTCAACAGGTTAATCCACCCGTTCCCGTCGCCCCATCGAGCTCCTACCGTAGCCGGTCATTTTCTCTGCGACAAGCATCAGTGGACAGCATCGGGGATTCCTCGGACTTGGGTAGTCCGGACGGCTCTCCCTCCAACCTACCCTTTCTCCAGAGAGCCATGAGCTGTGACTCGGTCTGCTCCGACACATCCGTCGTTCTCGGAGACCTCGACGCCCCGCACATCACAGGGCATCTCTGCGTGGGTCTAGAGTACGACAGGTAAGTCCTGGATATTAATTATACACTATTCAGAATCGGAGGGGATTAGTGGAGCTGAGTCTCTTTAATTACGAAGTCCTGACTGTGAGCCTAATGAGTTTAAAGGCTTAGTCCTCCGCTCTCTCTCTCTAAATACACATTTATGTAGATGTCTGGATGTCGAAAATTTATTCCATCGTCTAAATAATGCCTACCTAGTCAGCATCAAAAGTTAAAAATGAGAGAAGGCAAATCCAGGAGATACGCTATCACTATGGCGTATCGGAAGCAGGCATCAAAGACAGAAGTTCTTTTAGACGAATCAAAAAGTTCGCCTTTCACCCAGCAGTGGATCAATGTTCTTTCTTAAAGAGAAAGCAGACCATACATTGTCATTCCAGACTTCTTCGCAGAATAACGAAGCCTTCGCATACTTATTCTACATGGTATTATAGTGTCAGGATAAGAGGCCTTTATCGTCTGGTCTAAAGGAGACCATCTGTAAACTGGTACATACTTTCCCACGATCGTCGATCCTGTGCCTTATCAAGCTTTACAGTATTTCGACCTGTATTCGTCTGTGAGAGTTGTTTTTCGTTCGCTATTGCTGTGCCTTCTGGTCTACTAGGTCATTAGCAAATCCGCTACCAAAATTGCTTCGCTAAATAACTTTATAAAACATCCGTAACATTAATTGTAAGACTCTGATACGACAATAACCCTCCGAAATTCTCTACATACCCCTACGCATTTATCAGAGCCAGCGTTTCTCCATTTCAAAAAATACCTTAGATTTCAGTTGATGAAAAGAACCTATAGCCTTTTGAGCAGACGAGCCAAGAATATTAAAATAAATATTAATCCAAAACTGCGGCTGACATGTAGGATAAGATCCTGACAGCCAAATTCCCGAGTTCCTACAAGTCCCATAGTACCTTTAGCCTTGAGCTGAGATGGCTTTCACTAAAAAAAATTCTTGTTCAACTGAAGCTTATTGTAATGTAACCAGTAACCCTTTTCCAGCCCCAAGGGAACAAATCCGTATTAGAAAATAAAGGAGATGAAATTGGAAGTAACCAGAGAAAAAATACGAAAGCCAACAACAAGCCAACGTTCATTCGTATTCTGCTCTGCTATGTAGCAGAGACGCTGAACGAAAGGAACAAGGAGAAAGTTGATCGTTTCATTATAGCAAGCCTCTGCCATTTAGTTGTGCACGTTGAGCTTGAGCGTTGTGTGGAATTATGTGCGAAGCATGCAGAGTAGCTTTTCTTATTCCCAACTGCCTTCGCGAGTGTTTCTAATTTCTAATCTCCGTTTTAGGCGTTTGATTTTTTTTTGCAGCAGCAGCAGCAGGAATTAAGCTTAAATGGTGATGTGCTGATGGAATTTTGTACACCATTCGAGTGGGCCAGGGTGATCGTGCATTTCGTCCGTACTCGTGCTTGAATGGCTTCCAGATTGACAGGGTTGCTAATGAAAATTCAATTACACAGCTCACTAATTCCTACTGACTTAAAGTGAGCTTACAGCAGAGCCAATTAACTGCTTAACCTCTAGCATTTGACTCACTTCCTTTGCCTGCTAGGCTGCAGAAAGTGAACAAATGAATCTTTCAAGCGCATAAATATTCACGGTACTGAATTATTTGTGAACATTACAGAGCATTTGGATACTGAGTCTTACTTTTCAAAATTTGAAGATTTGATACAAATGATTATAAGCAAGCAAAAATTTGTACACATCTGGGATAAGCTTATGAAGCCTTCTGTCAAATTCGGCAAGAATATAGGCTAACGGAAGTCCTCAGAAATTCTAGAATTACAAAATTGTCGCAACGCCGAATACTATCTAGACGTACTCGTCAGTTCCTATCTGCAACGAGGCTTCAAAGTGACGTTATTCTGAAAGGAGATGGCCAGGAAATGAGACCTAATTTGATGAGCCTGGTACTAGGATTGGGCCTGAGATAGTGTTGCAATAGAATATCCCTATCCCATTAAATCTTCCTCTATAAAGTGTCACGATCATCCTGATGAAACGAGAACGAGAGTCAGCTCAAGTAAAGTGTAGTAGTATCTATTGATGGTCGTAGCCATATTTCTCATCTTGCATCTCCACTCCACTCCAGCAGCCTGCATCAAACAACTTTATTTCTGAAGTCAGGAAGTCTCAAGGGCCATCTTCTTCGGCCTCAGATGAGTTAGGAATTGAAACGACGCCTTTTTCTTCTGGTAGCTTCCATGTAGCCACATACGCACCAAGCAACCTTTAAGTTGACGGTGATTTGGAGAAAGTTTTCTCCCTGTGCGACCGTTGTGGCCTTCTGAAATTAAATTGAAAATTTATAACATAGCCTTAAACCTGTCAGATTCTACACTTTTTATTTGAGTTTACTGGGACTACATATTTCTTAGTCTGATACTGTAGTAGTACGTTGCACAGGTGGATTCAGTAAGGCAAGACAATAATGGCCAAAAATTTTGCCGTTATAAAATTTACCCTGCTTTAACCATTGTTTAGCTTGTCAGCTACCTTTACCACCACAAAAATTTGACGGTCTGAGGTCCTGCAATTTTAATACCACTTATCTTTAGTTAACCTACCAGAAAAAAACGAGGAAATTATAGCCTTGTTTGTCGTCTCGGCTCACTGCGGAAAGTTTCAAAAAATTCCAGTCCGCTCGCGCTCTGTTGACCTTTACTCAAGTTTACTCTTAGGTTTAGATTATTTTTTAAACGAAAAGCTTTTGGAACCTAGGGTGTGTACATTCTTTCTTACATCGCCTAAAGTACACAGAATGTAGGAATGGAAAACAGATCGTGGTTTTGCGGACGGAAAAAGAATTACGGCTGGTAGTCGGAGCAGAACGAGTCTGCCTGGTGGTGATGGTATGGCGGGTCGCTCGCATCTCTCCATTTTCTGTACCTACAGCAACACCCTAACAGCAGAAGAGCCTAACTTCTTATCTTCGTCGTCTTTTTCCTTTTTCTATGGAATTGTGATTGAATTTCACTTCTGCTGTTTGCTTCTGGGAGAGACCAAGCATCAATACTTTAGTGTGTTGTTACCTCTGGTTAAACTTTGAATTCCCCGAGTCGGGTTACACTACTCCTTTTCAGAACTGGAATCGATACACGTTTTACTTGACGGGGCTCACAACTTTAAATACTGTTAAATCTTATCAAGGAAAGCTTTATCCCTCCTTTCAACCTCTCGTTACTAGCACGCTAAAGCTCAACTTTTTGCATTTATTCAAATAAGAGATTGAATTCGAGCAAACGTTAAGCCGTTTACAAAGTAAATACAAGAGCCCTTTGTCTGAGCTGGACTTCTGCATCTTGAATTTCGAGTTTTATAAATCTTGACCGTAGCATATATGACGAAAAGCCTGAAAGAGAAGATAATATTTTCTTTTGTGTGACATAGAGTGGTTTAAAAATCCGGGCATGTCCTGTCGCACGAAGTACAAAGTAAACACTTGTACTCTGTCCTCATCTTAAAAATAATAACGGAGGACCTTTGAGGAAACTCTTCGTAAACATGCTTGAAATTGCTAGCTTCCTTCTTGACCTCAATGTAAAGTCAGGTGTTCTGGACGGGATGGAATATGAAACTCGTCATTTTCTGACTAATGCTTGTTAGGGTTTCCATTCGTATTCATGTAATATTATTTAATTATATACGGAAATTTACGGCTATAATAATGCTTGCGAACGCATTGAATCAACAGGTTTTTGGATATTGCGATTTGCAAAAAAATATGAAGCCTGTGAAGTCATATTGAATGAATAACTTCTAATAATGAAAATACAGCCCATGGAACAGTACACACAACTGCAGCGATACTGAATAATACATCAACATCTATCTAATGCCCTAATGCCCCGCTACAAAGATCCAAATGCCAAAAATCGTCAAATGAAAGGCAAGCTACGTGAAGAAGTTGGGTGTTGAGGGAAGTAGCTCAGGGAGTAAGAAGGTAGACTTATCCAAGGGCTCATCAAAAGATAAAATACAAAGAAGCGTTTTTACTTTGCTCGGCCTCAAAAGCATTTCAAATTGGATTTAGTCGCTAGAGTTTCTCTTCCTTGTCTTTCTTCACTCTTCACTGCTTTCACTGTAGAAGAGCAGAAATGCACCAACATTGTCCAAAGCACTACGATGGGTCAAAAAGGGCTAAAAAGTAGGAAATAACGTTGAGTCCGGACAAGTGCTACAATCAAATCCGGCTTCAGTCCATTTCACGCGCTCTGGAACGAGAATTGTTCGTTCAGTGCAGCTCAGCGTAAGAGAACTGATAAGAAGATGCAAGAGGCTACGGGATATGGATAATATTGCATTGAGTAGGATTTAGTCGCTAGAGTTTCTCTTCCTTGTCTTTCTTCACTCTTCACTGCTTTCACTGTAGAAGAGCAGAAATGCACCACATTGTCCATTGTCCACTACGATGGGTCAGAAAGGGCTAAAAAGTAGGAAATAACGTTGAGTCCCGGCAAGTGCTACAATCAAATCCGGCTTCAGTCTATTTGACGCGCTCTGGAGCGAGAATTGTTCGTTCAGTGCAGCTCAGCGTAAGAGAACTGATAAGAAGATGCAAGAGGCTACGGGATATGGATAATATTGCATTGAGTTGGATAAGCCCACACTTGAGTGACGCAAATGCACTGGTTTTGAGATGTTGACATTCTCGGCTTCAAAAGAACTCATCGGAAGTACAAGCCGGCTTCTTTCTGCATCACTCTGCACTTCCTGAATAAACACATTGACAATGAGATCTATATCTAGCCAATTTCCTAACAAAATTTATTTTTTAGAATCTCATTTAAAAACGTTTGTTGAAACGTCAAGCGCCGGAGATGTGAGAAGAATTGATTAAATTTTAAACAGGAAATGAGCCACCTAGATTGAAGAGTTCTGAATTAATTGAAAATAGATAGAAGATCTGAGACTTTGGTTCGTGCTAATCTATTATTGAACTAAGCCGTGGGCCTGGCATGACTTTGGCTCCTGAAGCTGAAGAGGAAGGATTTCACTTGAATGTTGAATCTGGCCGAGATGTTTGAGGCTCAATGGAGAGAAGAAAGGCCTAGAGTTTTGGGCAAGAAGCGGATGGGCTGGTCGAAGCAATCGATTTGGCTTTGAGAGATGAAAAGCAAAGATGAGATTGCTTTCACTACTGCTCTGATGCTGCTACATAGAGCAGTGCATAGTAGTGCAAGACTAGACTGCTGTGCTGATCTGGAGCTGACTTGAGTCCGATAACGACTCGGCAAGCACGGACGACCGACTTCAGGAGCTTCAAACTACTATCTTGTCCATGAATTTGCACTTGAATTCAAAATTACCAAACCTCCACTAGCGCCGAAGTAAATTCTAGTCTCTGGTCTCGGTGTTCGTCAGAGATTCAAATGTATTTTACGTTATTCGTAGATTCAAAATGACATCGATTTTTAAATTTATACTACGATATATAACTTGCAGTTAAATTACAGTTTTGGAGAATTCTATTTATGACTGTCTTCTCAAGTCTCCATAGGCTTATACTTGTACTCACTGCTCGGTCTATTGCTCTGCTTCACCTAAAATCTGATATTTATACCGAAATGCAGTGTTGCGGCATACCCAAGCCCCGGGTGGGTAAATT
>VNWX01001150.1:0-16435 GCA_009869905.1 Ceratophysella communis
TCACTCATCGGACTTTCTCTTTATCTACATTTGGGATATCGACATGCTGAACCTGAACCATAAAAGACGCTTGAGTTTCCATCTATGAATGGGAATTAAAAGTTATTCAGACTGGTGAAAGCAAACGGGAAAGCCACTTTCCTAGATGAAAGCAAAACAATTTTGTATCGGATCTTCAGAAGAATCAATAGTTAATAAATTTATTTAGCAGATTAACGTGTAATGATAAATCTGGGGTTTAAAATTAAAATTGCAAGTTAAAGTTATTTTGTATTTATTGAAAGTATTTTGACTCGAATCACAATTTTGAGTCAAATAAGGAAACCGAGTAGGTAGCTTAAATGTTTTCAGTAATCCGTAGTAGGTAATATGTACACGTTCTTAGGACATCTGATAAATTCTTACATACTCAATTTCAAAAGTATTTTTGGCCCATCCTGAATGAGCATCTTGCGCAGTAATTCTATTATCAACAAACTGTCCTCCGCCGACGGCTGTATTCAAAATCAGACTCATGGGCTGACTAAATGGCGGACGGTTACATGTGGCTTTTCCAGGCTCCCACCAATTTTCTGGATCCAAGCTTTGTGAGAAATGCAATTGTCCATCGACGAGCCATTGCAGAGAAGCTGGAGTCCAAATCAATTCGAATTCATGAAACCCAACGCCAGCCTGTGTCCTGGCACCAGTGCCATGTTTCACAAGATTATGTCCATCGAGGCCAAGATGCGCCGTGAACGTGGTTCGTGAAGGGTCCTGTCCCTTGGCTTCCATTATGTCGACCTCGGAATAGCAACTTTTATCTTTCGCTTTTAACCAAATGGCTGGCCAAAGAAGTTTTCCTATTGGAAGCCTCGCACGAATCACAAATCTTCCATATCTTATTCCGTTGCTTCGTTGTCGAATTCGTCCAGAAGTGAACATTTTACCGTTTCCATTTTGTATTTTTGTCGTGATTACAAGCCTTCCGCCTCTAACCTCAACATTATTGCGTCCAGCTACGTAGCATTGATGATTTCCGGAGCCATACGCTAAAAGATACATAAATATTACCAGTTAGAATTTCAGAATTTGTTGTTTGTTCTAAAGTTTCTTGATATAAGCCTAGCTTTAAAATTGATGAAAATGCAACAGAGCCGTAGCTTAAAATGTGTAAAGAAAGTCATTGAAAGTGAGAATGAAAGATAAGCGTACTATACAGCATATTTTTTTTATAATTTTAAGAGTTCGCAGAGACGTACTTGAATGCGCTGAAGGTTTAAAAAAATAGGAAAAGTCGTTATGGTAAGTCCAATAACTTTGCAACTTATTTTTCTTGTTGCCGTAATGGACGACGCCCACCTAGCGAACTTACTTTCTCCACAGCCGGACTGGTATTCCCATTTACTAAGATCCAATGAATTTCCATTAAATTCGTCCGCGAATACTAATTGCCATTGAAAATTGGGCAAATGCGATTTCAATAAAACTGCTTAAAATTAACGCGTATCCAAAAATGCCTACAATATGCGTAGAAACCCGCATTTTACAGAATAGTATTTGGAATCACGTATGTCTCGTGTCTTCCTGATTTAACGCCTAAAATTCAACTGATTTCAATTTAAGGTCTTCAGCGTCAAAATTTACAGAGATTTAAGTCATTATTATCGATATTATTTTTAGAATGCCTTGTTTTTTTCCATGTATTTAGTATTACTTCAAAGTCCTTGAAAACGCATCTTAGGCTGATCTTACCTAACCTTAAACCTTGAGATGAGAATATAAGAACCTTCCAGTTTTAAGTGTGAAGTTAAGTGGACCCAGACGCAGGTACCTGATTTCAGTACAGATACATAAGACCATGCCGTGACGATTTCGGACTTTCGGTCAACTGGCAAAATAATGAGTGCAGGCGTAAAAGTTTTCGGTCTTGAAAACACTTGCTGGAAGACATAAAATTTTCCATAGGTAATTAATTTGTGGAAACTATTGTGTTAAATGCAGATATTGAGGGTCTTGTTTTGAAACTTGACCTGTTCTTCAAGTGAAACACAGCTTGCATAACCAAAAACCAAAATAGTGTTCTGATTTCGTATAGGGTGTTGAGCTTTCCACTTCTTTCTCCAAGGTCGGCTTGACCAGCAGCACCGGATTACCAAAGTCAAGCGCCCTTGGTAAGATCATTTCATTTTCCCTAATGTTCATAATAGTCATAGCTTTTGCTTCAACCACACGTCACATAACGAGAACGATATCATTACCATGCTAAATAGTATTACGAATTAGTAAGCGGTTAGTTTACTTCAAAATTCGAATAATACATAAATCTATTTAGTAGTGACTTTCTGCCAAGATTCTAAGTAGGTAGTTCGGTAAACACTTAATGTCTTTATAGCGACCACATTAGATCGTATTTGGCGAAACGCCCACGAAATATCTGTATTGCCTAAGTTGAAACAAAATATTTTTTGTTGTTATGTGTAGAAATAAGAAATGAATACATATTATAGCTCCTCTCACTTGCTAATCGGCAATCGGCACTCGGCACTGAAATCGCAATCGAATATTGCAATGCGACATGCAAAATGCAATCCGCCCTCATGTCCATGCCCATGTTCAATGTTCTAAACCTTTACCACGACAGTGGCATTGCTATTATTAACCGCAATACGCTATAATTCCATATTCCATTTTCCATTCCTCTCGAAATATCGTAAATCTCAATTCTTAATCCCAATTAAACCCAATCACAATCAGAATGCTCTCTAATACATAAAAGTCGATTCTAAAACTTTAAAACAATAGTCCTTGCCTTTGATTAATCAGGAGCTTCTCTCTCCTACTACTACTGATCAGCTTTATTAGCATTTATCCAAGGCTGAAGTGCTATTAGTAACAGCCAAAGCCAGTTCTCTTACGTGGAATTAAAGTTATTTAATCCAAAACCGAATTATAGCAGAATATAAAGAACATATTATGTAACATACAAGCTAATGCTAGACGTGACGTGACTGACACACCTGGGACGCCAAAAACGATAAGAAATTTGGCAGGACGCCACCACCGCACCACACCCGGTTTAAAGATAAGACAATAGGCAACAACGGCAACATTACCTAGGTATTCTATTACCTATCAAATGCATCATTGTGGATTGTGGATGTGGATATGTAAATGTAAAGCTTAGGTAGGACGCCAAAATAATATATTAGCGTATCTATCTAGCATTTACGTATCTCTCTGCAATATTATTGTCAATCTCATGATTGTCTTTAATTCGCGTATGAATAGTCTTCATCCAATTACAATTTACAATTTACATTTACAATAGGTAACTGTATGCATGAACATGTCAGGGCAGCAGGATGCACTTTGATATTTATGGGCTAAGCCAACCCACCTGATTCGATTTGACAACTCGACTCATGGGCACAGTGAGATCAGTATGCTCTTCTTTGAATCAAGATCAAGTAAAGCAGAATAGAAATCTAGGGCCTCACACCTCACCCCTGTCAAGATCTCTTACCATATTATTAACTGAAACAATAACAGCTTTAACAACGCGTTAAAATGTGGTAAGATACAGATTTGCAGTAATCCGTTACATCGAGACGGACGGTGCATGAGCAAAAATGTGAACCAGACTGCTGTTCATGTCCAGCCCAACCTAGACAGGTGGTGAGGGTCATTCCCTGAGTCATCCTCCCTCATCATCACAATCTGATATCAAGAAGGGCAGTTCGTCAGCTCTGCTATGTTCAAGCGTCTTATCTAATCCACAAACCCTGGCCTTGGGAATACTGATTTGCAGTAATCCGTTACATCGAGACGGACGGTGCATGAGCAAAAATGTGAACCAGACTGCTGTTCATGTCCAGCCCAACAACCTAGACAGGTGGTGAGGGTCATTCCCTGAGTCATCCTCCCTCATCATCACATCCAACATCTGATATCTGATATCAAGAAGGACACTCGTCGTCGTTCGTCAGCTCTGTTATGTTCAAGCGTCTTATCTAATCCACAAACCCTGGCCTTGGGTTGGGACACACACACACGGTCAACAGTGGACACCACGGACATGTGCTTACTAATTTCCTCTTCGTAATCAAGATAACTGCACGAACAACGTAGCAAACTTCCAAAACTAGACCACGACCTCGACGACTCGACGCCCAGTCATTCACTTTTTGTCTTGTACTTACCAATACCAAGTCCCAAATAGTTCATGCGTGCGGAAAAGTAATTTGAACTTTACTTTTACTTATAGTTTTAGATCTATACATTTTATTGGCTATTTAAATAAAATATTTTGTATTTTGATTAGGTTGAAACTGACAACCGACTTGCACAGTCAAGAGTTCAATCTGCAATCAGTCTTCAGACCCCTGGACACTGGATCAACAGTAGAACCATAACTTGAAATTTAGCTGTCTTAAAAGCTTTGGAAGCTACTGACAACTGATTACAATCGAATGAGCTCACATTCTGCATTCACATCAGCAGCTGTGAGGTGAGAAGAAAGGTGAAAGGTGACGGATTGAATTTTTATGTCAGAATTGTAAAATTCGGGCTTCCGATTCATTAGCTTAGCTATTATGTATTAGCTCATAATCACGTATCACATAAATATAACTCCTTGTATTGCATCATTATTCAGCGTATTTCTTGCTACTAATGATCGATTGTCTTTACTTGTAATTTTAGTTCTTTCACCAATTGAGGCTGCTGATTCATCATGGCAGCGACAGTCGTATCTCCTCCCGGTGTGTATACCCGTGGCACACGGATTTGGATAAAGGATCCTGCCACAGTGTGGCGTTCCGCCGAGCTCACACAAGATTGGGACGGTCGAGAAATTCATGCGATTGACGAAGATGGCAAGGTAAAGACCGAAAGTAAACCTGGCTTAGACCAGTCGAAAAGGACACAAAATAATTTTTTAAAACTCACTATGTTATGTAACTCGTATTGATTTGTTTCATAGACAAAAGTTCTTGAGGCCAAGGGTACTGATCTTCCACATCTTCGAAATCCTCCAATACTCATTGGGCTGAATGACCTTACCTCGCTTTCCTACCTCCACGAACCTGCCGTTCTTCATAATTTGGAACAACGGTTTACAAATAACAATACTATATACACATACTGTGGAATAGTTCTGGTAGCTATAAATCCTTATGAGGAGTTGGATATTTACGGGTCCGACACGGTATGGGCCTATCGAGGACAAGCGATGGGTGACTTGGACCCCCATATTTATGCTGTGGCGGAAGAAGCGTATACCAAAATGGAACGGTAGGCTTAAAATTTATAATGTATTTAAGTAAACACAGAAGTATTTTCTCTTTGAAGACACCTGAATTTCGATTTTCGTTTGTTTCTTTTCAGAGATTCAAGAAATCAATCTATAATAGTCAGTGGTGAATCAGGTGCTGGAAAAACCGTATCAGCAAAGTACGCTATGCGCTACTTTGCGACTGTTGGTGGATCCGAAAATGAGTCACAAATTGAGAAGAAAGTTTTAGCGTCGAGTCCAATTATGGAATCGATAGGGAATGCAAAGACAACCAGAAATGACAACAGTTCTAGATTCGGTAAGCGGCGGCTTTACCTGTATTCAACTCAGATAAATGAAAACCTCGATGGCGCGGATACTATGGGGTATTGTATCACCAGAAAAAGCAATTTAGTTTTATCATTTTAGGCAAATATGTTGAACTCCATTTTTCTCCACAATACGCGATCACGGGAGCCTCAATGAGAACATATTTACTGGAGAAATCGAGAGTTGTGTTCCAAGCGGAGGATGAACGAAATTACCATATTTTTTATCAAATCTGTGACGGGGTTGGGCACTGCGAAGAGGCAAGTGTTCGAAATATATTTAAGGAAACCTTGGGTCAGCTAGAATAATTTACTTACCAAAATTGATTTCATATTACTTATGAATGATTGTTTTTTTTAGGTTTCAGACCTGGGCCTACTTCCTGCAACAAAATTCAAATACACAAGCGGTGGTGGATCCTGTACAATTCCTGGAGTGTCAGACTCCAAAACACTTATCGAAACGGTTGACTCAATGAAGTTATTGGGGTTTGGAATTGATGAGAGGAGAAGATTCTTCAAATTGCTAGCTGGAATTTTGCATTTAGGAAATGTTAAAATTACGGGAACCCCAGACGGAGAAGGCTGCACCATCAGCGTAAGTTACTGTCCATTCGGCGGAATCGGGCATTTTAGGATTAACTGGAAACGTTTTATGAGTTTTTTCTACGTTCCACAGAAAGAAGATGCTCATCTCGCCGAGTTTGCTCGGCTAACTAGTACGGACGCTTCGAGCCTCCGGAAAGCCTTGACACATAGAAAAATAGTTACTGGAAGAGAAGAGTTTACTAAACCCATGAATGCTGACGAAGCCAGGAATGGGCGAGATGCGTTATCAAAGCTGCTGTATGCCAGTGCTTTCAACTGGATTGTCGACGGGATAAACAAAAGTTTGAATATTGGGCAGTACAAGAGTTTTATCGGAGTGCTAGATATTTATGGGTTCGAGACGTTTGAAATTAATTCCTTCGAACAGTTCTGTATCAATTATGCCAATGAAAAATTGCAACAGCAGTTCAACCAGGTGATGTATTTATTAGACATTCGACAAACATATATGAATACTGCCAAGTAATAGGCCAGGTTTCTTTATATTTTGTTTTACAATAATTTTGTGTTCCAGCACGTTTTCAAACTGGAGCAAGAAGAGTATGTTCGAGAAGGAATCGCATGGACGTTTATAGAATTTTACGACAATCAGCCTTGTATTGATTTGATCGAGGCTAAGCTAGGTATTTTGGATTTATTGGATGAAGAATGTCGGATGCCCGGAGGATCAGACAACACATGGACAACTAAATTATATAAGGAATGTTCTAAATGGGATAACCATTTTAGCAAAACCAAGATGGGCAGCGGCGGATTTCTTGTATCACACTTCGCAGATAAGGTGAGTCACATTTATGGCCTACGCAAAATGTGTAACGTTAAACCTTAATCCTGCTAAGTTCCTCAACAGAACTCAATATATTTAATAATTTTATACTTCATTCTAGGTTGAGTATACCAGTTCAGGATTCCTCGAGAAAAACCGTGATACAGTCTTGCAGGAGCAAATTCTTGTCGTTGCCGAATCTAAGGTGGCTTGTTAATAAGAATATTAGTTTTCATAAGGGATTTTTTAGGAGACTAACTTTGTATCATTTACAACTGGTTTGTCCCTCAGGACGAGTGGCTAGCTTCGCTCTTGATTGAACCCGAGGCACCAGCACCGAAGTCAGCCCTGAAAGCAGCACCAAAGCAGGTTGGAACGACAACAAGAAAGAAAACAGTCGGGTCCCAATTCCGGGATTCGCTAACTCTTCTCATGGTTTCCTTGAATGCCACAACGCCTCATTATGTTCGTTGCATCAAACCGAACGATGAGAAGACAGCTTTTATGTTCGACCCACATCGAGCGGTCCAGCAATTGCGAGCATGTGGTGTTCTTGAAACAATTAGGATTTCTGCGGCGGGTTTTCCGAGCAGGTAAACCACTTGTTGAATTAATTTTAAATGTTTCGTTTATTTTGATTGGTTTACTATACTGTACCCTCATAATTGCATCTGTGCGCAGGTGGACTTATGCGGATTTCTTTGGGCGTTACCGAGTGCTATGTCATTCTAAGGATATTCGACGTGCAGATATCAAAGTTACCTGTGAGAAGATTCTTCTAAACTATATACAAGTAAGATTTTTGATTTTGGATGTTTATTATGCTAACACGAATTCCGTATACAAAAGGAAAATAGTTTCCCTTGGGAAAAACGCTCTCAAGTTTGCTTTTTCGTTGCGTTTACTGGTACTGATAAGTGTGGTACATTTGCTTCAAAATTACTCTAAATCTAAACTGTATTTGGAATTTCAGGATACAGATGCTTATCGTTTTGGTAAGACCAAGATCTTTTTCCGAGCAGGACAAGTGGCTTATATGGAGAAGAATCGGGCAGAGAAACTGCAAAAATGTGGTCTTATTATTCAAAAGTTAATTCGAGGATGGCTTTATAGAAACCGGTACAAGAAACTGCAAGCCGCTACCTACGCTTTGCAACGCTACGGGCGTGGAATGTTAGCAAGAAGGAAAGCGAATTATCTACGACAAACTAAGGCTGCAGTTACAATCCAGAAGCATTATCGTCGGTACGTTGCTCGACGGCGATTCCTTCTAATAAAGGAGTTGGTTCTGAGGTTGCAGTGCGAGGCTCGTCGATACTTGGCTCGGGCCAAGGCTCTTCATCTGCGAAAGATAAAGGCAGCTGTTGTGATTCAGAGATACTGGCGTGGATACGCTCAGAGGCTAATTTACCATGAGGGGATGAGGAAGATCATTTTAGTGCAGTGCTGTATTCGGCGGTACTTGGCGAAGAAGGCACTCAAGCAGCTGAAGACAGAAGCTAGAAGTATTGAACATGTGAAACAGTTGAATAAGGGTCTTGAGAACAAGATTATTGAGTTACAGCAAAAGATCGGGGACATTTCTAAAGCAAGTCAGATCAATGCTAAGCTGCAAGCCCAGTTCAATCAACTCAAGGCGGACAATGAGGCGCTCAAATCATTTGAGTCGGAGTACAAACAAACGCTAGCTAAACTTAGTCAGCTACAATCCAATTACCTCATCTTGGAAACCAAGCTCAAGTCGGAAGTAGAAGAAAAAGTTGATTTGGTAAATCAGAAGTCGAGACTCGAGGCTCAACTTGAATCCATAACCCGTCAAAGGGCGGCGGACGAAGAGAAATTGTCTGGCATGGAGAATCAAGCCGAAGAATTAAAGCAAATTAACCAGCAACTTATCAATCTGCAGAACGAATTGATCAATTCTGAAAAGGAGCGAGATAGTGAGAGAGAGGCCTATCAGGGTATGATCAAAAAGCTGGGAGAAGCTGAATCGAAGATCGTAACTCTTGAACAGCAGGTATGGTCATTTACAATCATATATATCTATAAATAGTTTGAAGTAATTGCTGCGGGTATAGTCAGAAATACAATTAATTAATTAAATAATTTTTATTGATACGCTGTCATTATTCTAAAAGGCAAGGAAGGTAAACGATTGCAATATGCCCGTTTTGTGTAATGGTTATTTATGAATATTTACACCTCGATAATATTTGGGTCGTGATTTTTTATTTTTAGATCAAAAATCCTGTTCCGACTCCAAGGAAATCACTTACCTCGCAGCAGATGGACTCTGCTCCGTCTTCCGGTTTTGCATCAATCGATACCGCTACTGGTGAACGAGGTGACAACCTTGATGAAACAGCACTTATTTTACAACAACAGCAGAAAATTATGCAACTTCAAAGTAAGCTGGATGAGAAAGACGAAGATCCGAGCTATGGAAAGCGAAGGGCTCAAGATTTAATACGGGTACGAATTCTTTTTACAGTAACAACTTAAACGCCGCCGTTTGCTTTTACCTTTGCTAGCCTAACTAATCTGACTTGTATAAAAGGTCCAGGAAATCGAAATGGAAAATTCTAAACTCCGTGCCGACCTCGCTGCACTTCGTTCTTCAGTTGGATCGTCAGAACAAATCACAGAGCTGAATAAACAATTCAAAACGCTTCAGGAAGAGCTGGAAAGGAAGAAAGAGGAGTCCATCCAACTCCGAACTGTGCTTGCTTCTCCGAACAAGTCTAAAGCTATGCTCAATGGAGATGATGAAGACGAGCGTGGACTCATTCTGACCACTCAAAAAGGTGTCATTACTCAACTGGAAAAAGAACTAACCCAGAAAAATCACCAGGCGGAAAAATTGTCACTGGAAGTCAATCGTCTTAATTCACTACTTGCAATCGATGTGAAACCTGGGTCTCCGCAAAGTAGGAACGAGCTCATTTTGCAGCATGAAGTTCACAGAACTACCGCTGAAAATCTCGAGCTGCGTGAGAGAATAGAAAGCTTGGAGGAACAGTTGAAGAAGTTAAATGGGATCCTCCGAAATTCAGTAATAAAAGTTGATCTAGATGCCGAGAGCGAACAAAATACGTCAATTCAACCAGAGCTCACGGCAATCATTCGAAAGAAAGATCGACAGTACCTTGGAATGTTTGAGTATCAAAAGGAAGATGAAGTGAAGATTCTACGGCAGCTAATTCTAGAGCTAAAGCCCAAAGTTGCCTTTGCCGAACTGCCTGGGCTCCCGGCCTATATCATTTTCATGTGCATTCGCTACACGGACTACATGAATGACGATGAGAAGGTTCGCTCTCTACTCACAAATGGAATAGGAATGATCAAGAAGATTATCAATAAAAAGAGCGAGTTGAATGTTAGCGTGTTATGGCTCAGTAATATCCTGAGACTATTACATACACTGAAGCAATACAGTGGCGACAGCGTCTTCCAAAAAGAGAATACACAGAAACAAAATGAGCAGTGCTTGAAGAACTTCGACTTGGCCGAATATCGACAGGTTCTCTCGGACATGGCCGTTTGGGTTTATACGGTGAGTTCTACATTTAATTGGTTTGAACCAATATAATCTTCTCGTCTCTAATAGTAATATTTTATGTAACCAGAGCGTCATAAAACTGCTTGAAGACAAACTGCAGCCACTAATAGTACCCGCGGTGTTAGAGAATGACTCTGGAATTACGAGCGTTGTTAGCGTTGCTGGTAACCGAAGTAGAGCCCAATCAGTCACTTCTGATGCTGGTGCGGCCTCCCCACTTGAAGCTCTCACCCAGCAGTTGGACCAAGTTTATAAAATGCTCGGGACGTATGGGCTGGACCCTCAAGTAATCGTGCAGGTCTTCAAACAGGTCAGTTCTCTTTGGAATAAATAAATAAATAAATATCTCGATTTTGCTCCAGGTTCTGGCTATTAGGTTACGGAAATTCTCGAGCTAAATATGATCTTTGTTGTTTGCAGCTATTTTACTACATGTGTGCTGGAGCACTGAACAACCTCCTTCTTCGCAAGGACCTCTGTAATTGGTCGAAGGGAATTCAAATTAGATACAACATTTCTACACTCGAAGAATGGGCTCGAAACAAGAGTATTGGTGAGATTATTTCGACGCTTCAACCAATTATCCAGGCGTGTCAGTTACTTCAGGCAAGGAAAACGGAAGGAGATGTCGAGAGTATTACGGAAATGTGTGCAGAGTTGACAATAAATCAGGTGAGTCCTCATACGAATCACAACTTATCTTAAAACTTATAATGTATAAAATGTGAATTACGATTTTGGAATTGAACTGTACCCTGAACCCGAGTACTATTTATAATGATTTTCTAGGTTATCAAACTCCTGAATCTGTACACGTCAGACGAGCATGAAGGTCGCATTTCGACTCAGTTCATGCGAAAAGTTCAAGCTCATCTTCAGGAGAAGCGGAAGGAAGAAATTCAGAAGCAAATGGGGGAGGGGAAAACGAGTCATCTGCTCATGGACACCAAGTACTCCTTTGCAGTTAAGTTTCCCTTCAATCCGAGTAGCATTCGTCTCGAGTCAATTGAAGTTCCACAGAGTTTCGGTGTAGGGGATCTCCTCAAAAAGTTATAAGTTATTTAAGGTGTGATTAGTTAATTAGAATCGGGAGGAATAATATATTTGGTGCTGTAGGTACTACTGTTGAGCAGAATTAGGGTATCTATTGGAGTTTTAACTGCTTGGTGCCTAAAATGATACTTAAATCGTCAATTATTTAATTAATACATTTACCTGTGTTCTAACAATCAATGTTTTCCTGTGGTGGAGATAATTAAATTAAATCTCGAAATGTGAATATAATTTAAAAGTGTGGATGTGATGACATGACAAAGATATTCCGATTACCGTGCTGACTATGATTCCAGTTCTACCAAATTCCAAACGAGAATTACATAAACTTAAAATATTACTTAATCATTCTGTTTGATCTCTCAAATTATTGTGACAAAGCTTTTTGTGGTTTCGTGTGTTTAATTATTTGTAATCGATTGTAAAGGTTGTAGTATATCATCATTCCGTAAAGAAATAACGTGATTATCGAGTGAAAAAAAAATGTTCAAACTAATTACTTAACGAAATATCAGTAAATCTAACACATGCAGTGCAGACTCAAACCCAACCCAGTGCAACATTTAGATTAATATAATATGGAGGATATTATAATTTATTGCTTTGTGAATCAGAAAGGAAAGGCATAAGAAATATATCTTTAACATGAAACAAGTTATATTGACCGAAAACCGAATAATAAAATGTCAATAATCGATAGTATATCTGGACGAATATGTTGGTGTCTTAAGGCAAAAACTGTAAACCAGTAGTAGTGTTATTGGATAGAACATTTGTTATTTCCCAGGATTGAAGTAAACCTTCTTGCAGCCATCCAGATAGTCGTACCAATGACAAAGCTGTTTTTCATCATGCTCAACCTTCAAATCATGGTTCATCCTTGTTTGAACCTAAATACCAAAATCAAGCTTTAAAAAAATAGCTATCAGGCAGGGCATAATTTTTAATTACAATTTGGAAGTCTACCAGTTTCATCAAAGCCATAAGATGTGTATCATGCGCATTCTCCATAAATACTTTAGTAAGACAATAGATGAACCAGGTTCCTAGAGTGAAAGTCGCGATTTGCCGGTGCTCCTGGTTGTGTCGGGAAGCAAATTAGAGTATCAGTCATTGGCTTTAGAATCGCGTCGGTCTGCTTAACCACTAAATCATCCAGAGGTTCAAAATCCTGACAGGCTTGGATAATGAATATCTTCGGTTTCTTTGGTAAGACATCTTTGAATTTGTAGATAATGTCTGTCCAGAGATGGAGTGATCTCCCATCCGCCATTTCGATGAAATCTCGAGAACCATGGCTCATTACGGCAACCACCAATGAATCCACGTGGGAGTAATGATTTTCCAGGTCATTCTTGAAACCTGTCGAGAACGGATTCCAGTTCCTAGTTAAAAGATATTTAAACAATCAAGTTTGTTAAATTATATTAGATTTCAGTTTTGATGTGCACATTTTCCTTACGTTTTGTTTAATATCCACCATCCACTCGAATGTCGCATTTATACTGGAGATCCTGCAGCAAGGCCAGCATGTACTCGTGGTCCTTTTCACCACCACGGCGCTCATGTTTAGGTTCGGAATTTGGGAACCTAGTATTGCTAATAATGAGAGCTAGACCCCTTGGATTTGAACGCATTTTGTAGTCCGTCTAAATTTAGTTCACAATAATTAGGTAAATTAAAATGCTGTTTTTGAAATGGGGTTACATATTACATACACGTACCTTCAAATTCTCCATGAATTGAGGGGAAGGTTTCACTACTACGTTTAACTTTGTCATGTTTTTAATAAAATCAATTTCTTCAACACGGTTACGTCCTACATAAGTTAAACAGTAATTTCGCCATTAGATTTTGTGTATTAGTTCAATTTTTTGGGAATTTATTATCACAGCTGTGATTTGACAAATTCATTTATATTAATTCAAAATATAACATCAGCTTTCCGTATTTTACTCACTATCAGCTCCTGTAGCTGTATTACCAATACCAAATTACCACTTACCACCACCACCGGTTAACCCGGCCCGAAGCAGATCCGCAGCGACCGCATATTCACATTCATCCAAAATATCTACAGTTTTTTCGTAGGATTTCAAGCTTTTTTGCAAAAGCTTGTAATACAGGTCCGAATTTTTGCTATCCTGTGTGGGCTTGGATAACTACATAAGAATTACAAGTATAAAATATGTATTTAACTACTGGTGCTTCACAATTTACTTCTACTATCGAAATACTACTATTGTACTCACAATTTCGTCTTTATCTATGCTTGTGTATACCCCAGCCGCAACCAACCTGTCCAGTAAGTTTTCATTACAATTAGTTGAGGCCTTGAGGTCAGGAATTTTTTCACGCAAGTAAGCTTTTAGCCTCGGGTCCATTGCCATATCTGAGTGGAAGTTTCTGTAAGAAATCAGAATAAGAGATAAGCCGCCAGTTTGAGTGGTGGTGACTTGGAATTTTAATATTTTCCCTTAACGACCACTTGTACTTACAATTATAGTAAACTCTAGGCCGAAAAAAAAACCCAATCCACAGAATTAAAAATGAGCTTCGAACAGAAGGACTATGACCGAGGCATGATGTGTCAGCTACTTAGAGTGACTAAACCATTTTCAGCATTATGTGAGATCCGCATTAAAGGTATACGTTGACTACTGTGCAAAGATAAAATTTATCATTGTGCAAACCGGAGAATTGCAGAAGCATGTGTTGGTGTTGGAAAAGCTGATAACTATAACTGATAACGTATACACACACATACTTATTAGTTACACCTAGGTATCTCTAGTATTACCCCTTATTTTTAATTCTACAAAATCCGAATTCCGAATAAATTTATTTTCTCATGATTTTTGCTACGTTCAACTACAGTGTATTCCAGAATAAAAAATCTTGACAATGTACAAAATAATATACAGATCACATAATAGGTTATAACAGAATAGAACTCACTCAATATGTTATAGCTTCAGAAAGCATTGCATGTTACGAAGTAATCTCCATTATTTGGAATGACGAATAGAATCAAATCTTGGAATTAAATCTGTAACAATCACAACTCATAATTGCTTCATACTATCAAATGACCCTACAGTTTGTTCAGTAATGTGACACCAGTCGTAGCCGTTTCCAGTCGGACGGTGGGCAGAAGGAAAGAGAATACTTATTCCAAAACGTTTTTCCTTTCTGGTCCAATCCCAAGAATAACTCCCAATTTTTGCGCCAGCCCAGGTCGTACGGATTCACAAATTCCTGCAATTTAAACAAAGCTCATGAAATCCCAAAGTTCTGTAAAATTGAGGAAAAAGCAGCTCTTAATTCAATACCTTCCCGATTCGAAGTCTTTCAGCCTTATTGATGTGATACTCAATACTTGTTTCACCTCGATGAATCAGTTTTCCATGCCAAATAATTAGTCCACCGAGTGCAAGACTCGCTCCTACAAAAAGAATCAAAATAGATCAAAACTAATATGAACTTAAATAATAAAAATGAAAATTTTCATTTGCCCTTACCGACTGTAATAGCAGTTGCGTAATATAATAACACGAGCAATACAACTCGTGTAATTCGGATTCCAAAGAGCAGCTCGGATCGAAGTCTTTCAGCCTTATTGATGTGATACTCAATACTTGTTTCACCTCGATGAATCAGTTTTCCATGCCAAATAATTAGTCCACTGAGTGCAAGACTCGCTCCTACAAAAAAAACAAAATAGATCAAGACTAATATGAACTTAAATAATAAAATGAAAATTTTCATTTGCCCTTACCGACTGTAATAGCAGTTGCGTAATATAACAACACGAGCAATATAACTCGTGTAATTCGGATTCCAAAGAGCAGCTCGGCTTGTTCAGGAGAAAATAGATCAGTACTATTATTCTTTTGAGTAGCATCGGCTTCGGAGTTTTCTTTTGAACCGATCACAGAAAATAAATTTCCTAGACTATTAGTAATCAAGGCATCCTGCAGTTCTGGCGAAATCGGAAGACCCAGCTGTAGAATTCATGCTTTCTTCATCTGAAACTTCTTTAGGTAAGTCTTCGAAAGGTAGTATATCCTCTCCTTGAATGACTTGACGATAAGCCAAGCTTAGACCCAGAATCATAACATACAGACATCCAATAACAATGTAAACCATCGATAAGTAGAAGTAGCGTCGATTGAAGTGACCGACGCAGTTATTCATCCATGCTGAAAAGACAGGGGTCAAGATTACAAATAAGATCCAAAAAGGGGACTACGACTATGTAAATTTCTTAACCATACGGCAGTGATGATCCATATTGAGATAACATCGATTGCAAATAGAACAATGATGAGTCCGAGCGGGTTTTGGTGAAATACATTTCTTGCAAATAGTCACAGAAGAAGTGATTTTCTTGAGATCAGACGGTAAACCAGGAGAAACTCTGACGCCTTGCACAAAGTTAAATGTCAAGTTGAGAATTATCCAGTAGCCCACTCCAAACATGCAAACAGTGATGGTGGGGCTGTATGGCCAGAAAACCGGGATTCCAATCAGATGACTAATGATGATAATGGAGCCAACAAGAATCCCAACCATAACAACGAAGAAACGACCCAAGAAACCCACGAAATGGTCTACCACCCAAAACAAGGGCTCAACCAGAGTGTCCATTGTGTAATCTCTCGAGAAGGAAACATGGTAAAACATTGACTTGAACCAGAGCTTAAAAAGCTGTGTATAAGAAAGTCGGGCACGCATATTGACTACTTGTGAGGTCACTGTAAATTAAAACAACGATATTCAAAATTAGCACAATTACACCAGAGTCTATAAAGATTTTCTACGCATGACGCATATTTCGGGTACCACGACCCAGTCAACAATGA
>VNWX01001151.1:0-16432 GCA_009869905.1 Ceratophysella communis
GTCCGTAATACGGCCTGGCGCTCAATTGACAGTGCTCAATCGGACCGCGCTCAATCGGGTCCGCGCTCAATTGGGCCGCGCTCAATTGGGCCGCGCTCAATTAACGGTGCTCAATTGACGGCGCTCAATTGACGCCGGACGGAAACTAGTGCATTTGAGCTATTTGAGAAAGACGGACTAGCGCAACTGAAACACAACTACTATTTACGCTGAGCCTACCAATACTAATCGATTTGCATGCGTCGTTGCAAACAAACCCTGTGTACCCTCGCGGATAAACACATACAATACAACCCCGCTGCTAATATTATTAGGTGTACCCTAGCTTTATGGTACACTCGCTTTATAATTCATTACGCTGTACCCTCGCATTGTACTATACTACATGATATACTGTACCCTCACCTTAAGTGCAGCGTAACCTGGTGAAAAATAAAATGAAAGGTGCTCATTTAACCGCATCTCTTGCTCGCTTCGTGTGCTTTGGAATAATTCGTAGAACTCCTTTCCCGTACAGATTGGTTCCGAAATCCAGCCATCTCCAGCTCTTAGCAATATCACGAATTCATCTGCAGATGTACCATTTGTACGACCTAGCGTGTCGCCTGGCAAGCAACCTCGAAAGCAGAATAAGGGCCAGCCCAGCTCTTCACGGTTGACAAATTCCGCAGTACAGGCTTCAAATATCTCAAACGAAATTTTACTACCACTGGCTACTCAAGTTAGAAACTCCCAGAGTGTCGCGATTGGTCTTAGAACAGCAGTACTTTCTAGAAAACCTCTTCATTCAAAATCTGCAAGCGTTGGTTCTAAGAAATGCAGCAGGGGGAAGAAATTAAGTACGGCTTCTTTAACAGCCCAACGAACAAATACAAGAAACCAAGGGCCATTATCAACCACTAAATCAATACGTAGTGCACGACCACGGCGTGGAAAGAATGCCCCAGTCAAGGAAAGGACTAATAAAGCCACTATTCGCACGTCCAGGGAAAGACCAACACAAAGAAACCGTAGAAGAGTTTCACGAGTATTTAAACGAAAACGGGGTGGAAACCGTCAGCAGCAGCAACTTCAAGAAATAAGGTTCTACAAAGACTTTGAATTTAATTTCATTCCTTTCCAACCTTTTAAGAAAACTTGTATGGAAATTTTGCAGGTAAATTTTATAAAAATAATGCCAGTACATTTTATTGGAATAATGCTAGTACATCATTTAGAAATAATGGTAGTACATTTTATAGAAATAATGCTAGTAAATTTCAGAGAAAAAATATTACGTATCACCTAATACGCTACAAAGAACTAACCCAGTAAACATTTACTTTGTATGTACAGACCTTCCTCAGCAGTTCAAGATTTAACAAAACCGCAATTGAAGCTCTTCAGACAGCTGCGGAAGCATTTCTAACGGATTTTTTTGACGACGCGAATGTCTTAGCAAAACATGCTAAAAGAATTACAGTCAAGCAGCAGGATTTTGAAACCCTGAAAAGATTAAGACGAATGGAATAAGTATTAGTAAATGATCGTAGATCATTCGCGGCAAGGTTACCAAAATCAGTACTTGTTCCTAATCAATAGATATCAATATAATATAATTCGCTATATTAAACGCTGTCCCGTTTGTCAATTTCTTATAATCAATTCTTGGAGAAATTATATTTTTGATTTTTAAGTACCTTTCTTCTTGCTAAGTGTACTAAAAATTGAATGCTTCTTAACTACATTTGAGTCCAACCCTGACCATGTTCTGTTGTAATTTATTCCTGATTTTTTCAACTTTTCATTAAATCGGTCATGGCTTCTCACATCTCTCTCTGAAACTGTAGCCGGGACATTGTTGAGAGCTTCCAAAAAATGTTTCTATAAGCAAACAGGGATGATTGTTCGGTAAGCTGATGTCTGTGTTCGACACAAATTTAGTTACCTTAGGAAATATCGAAATTTAACTTACTTTTGTAACTGGTGTTTCGAGCAGATGCTGGTTAATAGTTTCAAGCTGTGTATTTGCCCCAAGTTCAGCGGTCAATCTCTGCACTTCAACCCTCAAAGGCATCATGATAGCTTCTTTGCATAACAGCGATAAATCGGCTCCTGAATATCTGTCATGTAAAGAATCAGTATTATGTAATTCTGTAATATTACATATTTACCATATTAATCGTAAATAGGAATATGTTTAAAGTGTACCCATCCGTTTCATCTGCCAGAAGAGTAAAATCTGGTTCACTAAGCTCATGAGGAGTCATTTTTTCATTCAAATTGTTTTGAATCATCATTTTCCTCTCATTTTTTCCAGGAAGAGGAATATAGAGCCATTTTTCAAATCGCCGTTTGAATGCTTCATCCATAAATTCTGGTAGATTTGTAGCCCCAAGCACTACAACTCCAGTTTCATCCTTTTGCATTTCAATGAGAAGCTGTGCTTTTACACGGATCGAGCCTTCCGAGTTTATACTAGTTTTACGGGAAGTAGTTAAGGCGTCAACCTCATCAATAAAAATAACACACGGTTTATGCTTTCTAGCGTGATCGAATAATTCAACCACAAGCTTTTCCGACTCGCCCTGGTACGAGGACATAAGGTTAGAAGTTGAAACAAACAAAAAAGTCTGGTTCGCGATTTTTGCTGCTGTTTTAGCAAGTAGTGATTTTCCGGTTCCGGAAGGCTGCAAACGAAAATTATTGGCTAATTATACTGGCAAGGCAAGCGTTGTGAACATAATAAACAATATTTTACCCCAAACAGAATAATTCCTTTAAGTGGAACTCGGTTCCCTCTCTCATAGGCTGTTCTTAATGTTTGAGGCCAGACAAGGGTCTCGGTTAAAACCTAATGTAAATCAATGCTAAGTATATCAACGCTGAAGTACGGAAGTTTAGATTTTTTCAACAACTGACATTTATATCACCACATTTTTATTCGATTGATGTTTTATCGCCGCGGAACTTTCATCTAGCGCAGTTATAGATTCCTACAAACACAGTTTCATGGGTACTTATTCAGGATATTGTCACCTATTTCCGCAAAGGAAAATGGTAATTGCCAGCTCACAGTTGACTTATAGAACTTGCAATGACCCCACTTGGTAATTATATTTCTAGTACAACTGCAAAAACAATTGCCCAAATAGACGACAATCTCTACTATGTTATACTTGATAATGCCTAGAGGGGATACCAAGAAGCGCATAATTTGCCGACCACCACGAAACGGATTGGGAGGAATTGCTTTGGGCGACAAATGCAAGATTCTGAAAGTTCCAGCTGTGTTCCTGTTGACTATTCCTGGTAAAAACTTTTTGACCAAAGATTACTTATTGGGACTTAAAGTGCAAAGATTATGCTGCATGAAATTCGCACAACCCAAGGAAAGAAATACAGTACAGCGTAAATGGAACATATGTAGAATACCTGCATTCATTATTTTAAATTGTAAATCTTCTGGGCGACCTGAATATGTAATGATAACGAGAATGAAATAAGTTGATAAAAACGTAATTTCAAACCCATGAAAATGAAATTGGTTGTTGATAAAAATGTCAGTTAACTAAAAACGAATCGATAAAACTGCCGCATACGTTCAATGCGCTTATTTTGCCAGTCATAATCTGATCCTGTGCCTACCTGCTTTGCTTCTTCTAAGCCAACAATCTTATCCCAAGTTTCCCGTACTGGATTCTGGCATGGCAGAATTGTCAGGAAACGATCTGCCCCTGTTCCAATTATTCGAGTAGAATTGTCAGGCAAGCATACTTCGTTGGGTTCATTATCTGGCTTATTAGATGATCCTGTGTGAAGAATAGCTGCCCGCTGCAAATATTTTGAGGACTGCTGCAATGGAAATGCAGGATTTCTTCCCCGAATAAGTGAGTCGTCTAGAACGCAACATATAAGTAAATTTGCAATGATATTATTCTTAGCAATCACAACAATCTGAAAAGAAGGCAACAAAACTCTAGTAAAGAGTATAACGTATTTTACGAGTTGAATATTTAAATTCTGTTGAATAGGGTACCTTGAAGTATAGCTTGTGCTGCCATGCGATACAGTGCTCCAGCCGAGCTAGTATACCCTGCTTCTTCTTGCTCTGCGGCAAGTTTGGCCAGGACAGTTGCGTCTCTTGCGTTAGCCATTGTGCTAATGTAAATGATTTAGGAAGGATCGCAAGTTTTAATTACGGAGTGAGCACGGTTTTCTCTTCAGTCTCAAACTCCTGATTGTGCAGGCAACCACCTCAAGACTTAGACAGGTTTAGGCTTAACCTTAGTCAATCAAAATGGTGTCACAGCTACTGAATTTAAAAGATCTGTTTAAAAAGAAAAAAACTATCATAATTGAGAGCGCCTTTAGTAGGCTGCACTACCAAATTTCTTGCATTCTGTTACTGTCATTCTCAGTTTTGATAACGTATCACAAGTACTTTAACGAGGCTATCCTTTGCAATGACACACCGAAATCCATACTGTCTGCATATTGCTACGTAAATGCTCGTGGCTCATTTATTAAAAAAGGTTTTCTTTTCGAAAAATTAATTCGTTTTACTTTTTTTTCTCATGCAACTATTTTTTCGACGCGGGATACAGTTAAATAATTATGTTCCAGGGTGGCCAGACCTTTTGAAAAATACTTCACCGGAGTTTACGAAAAAAACTTTGACTTACGCCAATTACTACCCATTTACGGCGCTGTACTTCTTTGTACAAGCGATGGGATTTCTTCTACCGCACTTGATTTGGAAATTCTTGGAAGACGGTCAAACAACGTGCTATCTGAACAATCTGCACAAACCAGAAGGTAAGACTTAAGGCTACTACTCAGGCACACGTAATTTCGTATCTGATACAAATATACTCTGCTTGTTCAATAAATAATATTTTGCTTCTACTACTGACAGTTCGATTCTTTGAAATTGTTTAGTAATTCTCGATGAAAACGATGAGAAGAAACAAGATTTCCAAGTTGACGTTGCAGTGGAGACCATTTCTAAGTTTTCTAAAAACGACAAATTTCCTTCTCTTTTTCTGAAACGACTATTATGTACCACGCTTAACTTATGCAACGTCTTGCTGCAACTCGCCCTTATTAATAAACTGTTCAAAGGTCGTTATTTTAGGTTTGGGTCGGACGCATTAAAAACCATTTCAAAAGGATTCCTCAACGTCGATGTGTTTCCTCAGTATTTTGTCCAGCAAATCGACTGCACTTACAGCAGCTACTCTATTGGTTCAACTTTGGAAAGGAAAGGTTATCTTTGCTTCCTGCCACTGAATCAAATACATCCTTACCTGTACCTCGCGTTATGGTAAGCGGTATTTCTTAGACTTCGCTTAATTTCTTAGTTATGCGTTTTAAGAGATGTACAATAAAAAAAGTCGTCAGGAGTGACAATCAGCTTGGTCACAGCTAATGGTCACGCTGGCAGAGTGGCCTCAGCGAATCGGCAATTTTAACAGGAACATGGCGCTGATCTAGGACAACCGCAGGAACCTGCAGACAGCGGTTTCTCCACTACGGTATTCTTGCTTCCACGAGCTAATGATAAATTAGCAATACCTGTCGATAGGAAGTATATTTGGTTTGCATAAGCGTAGAAATGCTGGTTGAGCCAGAAAACTGGTTAAAAAAACATTTATGATGCTTTTCTACTAGTTCCTTATATCATAGCCTGCTCTGCGTTTACCTAATTTTGCAAATTTGGTGTCTCGGTATTTGCATTTAGTCCTACTGATGCGACAGGTGACTGCAGTGCCCGTTAACAAAGAGCAGACTTGAAATCCGCGTTTTCTACCTGTAACGCAGTTTTATGTACTAACGTAGAGTTTGATTTTGCAGGATCTGGCTGGCTTTGTTGGCTTTGACTACGTGTCTTCAGTTGGCTTGGAGCATCACCTGCATTGTTCCATATCTCGGAGTAGTATCACGTTCAATTGGGCTGTGGAGCACAACTGCACTTCATTTCAATGATTCACTAACTCTGGCCCGACTGGTTGGTTTGGATACCTTGATGCTTTTGCAGTTGGTTTCTGCAAATATCCCGCAAAATATTTTCATAATATATGCTCGCAGGCTCATTCAAAAGCTGGAAAGAAGCAGCGCCGTTTAATGTTGTACTCGTATTGTGCCTTATCTTATAAGGCCATTAATAGCTAATTCTTCAAACAAGCTTTTATATTTCTACTTGATCCGTAATGTAAACGTATTAACATAACTATTTCTGTATCTGAAGACACTGTATTAACAATATCCTGTAGCCCTAGAATATTCATCATTGCGTGCAAAAAAGTTTGAATTATTATTCAAATACGTAGGCTTCGTAAATTTAGAAGAAAAATTCAAGTAAAATGTGACATCATTTTATCGATTCTTACGGCATAATTCAAGACAATATAATACTTGCTTATGACTTTCAACATTTATTATAATACAGTTATGCATACAAAATATTATATACGTAGCATGTATTATTGTTCAAAATAATAATTCAACGCGGTAGCCTTTAAGCAAATTTTGTCGTAAATGAAATATTCGTTTAAGCGCTGAAAATAATAATAATCAATCCACTGATTCGTTTACGTCAAATGAATGGTTTTATTCCTATGCCGGACGTAAGACATTTTATAATTAGGCTCTTATATAGACTTTACTTTTGATACTGTAGCCAATTACGTGTTTTCATACACGGTGGTAAAATAAGTATAACAGGCAAGGCGATGCATTTGAAAGAGCAATAATTGCACGCCTCAGCAAAAAATCTCGTCCTTTTTAAAATTAAAATTATCTCTTCAAAAATGACACAACGTGAAACAGGTATTTCCTATGCTTCATACTTTAAAAAACAAAATTCGCTCAAAGCCGAAATAATTTTATTATAATTTGCAACGAATCTCAAGATCCAGGCGCTGTTGGTCGTAAGTGTTACAAGCCCAGTTTACTTTTTACGACAAATAATGATGACAACGGTGCAAATAATACCGAAGCACAGCATAATAGACAACATCGCCATAAGGTACCTGTTAAAACCATAAATAGAGAATCTTTTAAATTCGATGAGCTTGTTACATAGCATAAACACATACCACAGAAACACCGGAAATAGTTGACCGTAAAATACACGACAAGTTAAAAAAAACCTGCACCTTTACCTACGAAAAGTACATAAAGAACAAGACGTGAAATGAGTTTATGATTTACTTACATGATTCTAGCGAATAAACAATTGCATTTGTGCAAGCCGTTGTCGGAAATCTTCCGGTTAATTGTTTTGTCGCCATAAGCTTCGGTAGTAATCGGCTGAATCCAGTCGCATATGCCAGCGTCGTAGGTAGTAGATCTAAAACAGCAGTAGTCACTTAACTAACCGGTTTTACTCTTTAACTCTTTATATTTAGAAATTAAGCATGACCTAAATCAGGAGTACTATGTACAACGATAAGGTTTGATAGGGAACGAGTTGGAGCTATCCAAAACTAAGAGTAATTAACGACATGACTGTCGATCTTAAGCTATTAAGCTCGAGGCATGAGGTGCGACGACCAAATTGTAACTGCTAGCTTTTCAAGTATACTTTTTAGTATAATTTCAGTATTTCCTGAAATTTCACTTCGATCATGTCAGCTAAAATTGAAGGGTAATTCAAGTCTTTGCAAAGTTGGTATCTCGATGCGAGCATTTAGTCCCTTATTAGCTGGATTCGAAATATGAAAAATTCTCTTGTCATGCGCCCAGCTGGAGTTAAAAGATAAAGCCTTACCCAGGATCTGGCTGAACAGTCTGCAAGTTCCATTTCTGGTCAATGCATTCAATGAACTCTGACAAAGATGCATGACTTTCAGAAAACGCCACAATAGCCACAAGCATCGCAACAAACATTAGCTTACGGGATACCATAGTAATGACCCTTACGGTACTGTAGCAGGTTATGTTTAATAGCTCTATAATGAACGCAGAGTTGTCATCAGCGAATTGTATAAAAAAACGACCATAGCCAAACGACCAAGCAGATTCTTCAGAATCCAAGTGAAAGGTAATAATTCCAAGCCTGCCAATGACAGAATTGGTTGTTACTTCGTAGCGTCCTAAACCTGGACTGATTATTTCTGGTTCAGGTTGACATCTACGAGTACGATTAGGTTCACGAGCAATACCAGGCGCATGGTACCAATGACGCATGGCTGATTCGTCGGCCTAGTTCGTGCATCCTGCATGTTACCAGCATCAAACAAACTTTAGTCCGACTCCAGAATTACCTCGAAGCAGTTACACGAAACTCGGAAATAGATAATTCGAAATGGAATTTGAGAAAAACGACAACCTTGTCCGCTGCAAATTGTGCCATCGCGATACTGAAGTGGATAAACTATCCGCACATGTAAAACAGCACAATCTCGAAAATGAAGAAGACCTGAAATCAGTTTTACCTGATCCTCCAGAAATACAAAGTGCGGAGCAGGGCATTCGCAAGAGGCCAACACCTCCTAGTTCAAAGTCTAGAAATAGCAACACTGGTATAGCTCATTCTCAGCAGTACTTCCTGCGTCCAGTGGGTGAAGCCCTGGGGGCAACACCAGTTGTTAACCTAATTGAAACTTTGTTTCATGTGAAAAACAAAGCTGGAAATCTTATTCCTGACTTTAAAAACAAAAAACAGGAATCTATTTCCGAATCCAACTTTGTGAACCAAGGTTTAGAAAAAGTGGACAAGTGGGAAAACAAGGAAATCTCGTCTTCCTGGATTTCTCCTGAGCGAAAGCAGAGAAATAAAAATGAAAGTATCCAGTCCCCAGTACACTCAATTGAAGAGTATACAAAAACACGGTTAGGAGATAATGTGGAATACGCGAGAAGCAGAACCGTTGATTTTCAAACTGCAAACCTTGACAACTTCAATGAATCCCGTCATGGTCAACTTTTTAGTGCGGTGCATGTTCGTGAAATCGGCGAGTGGACCGGATTAAAAAATTTAGGCAACTCCTGCTACATGAACGCGTCGGTTCAGGCACTGTTCAGACTTGAGCAAATATCCCAATGCTTTGGACAGGAAATTACCCATGAGTACTGCAAAGATAGTAAGAAAAGCTGTATACCTTGCATTTTGCAAAAAACGTATGAGGACATGACAGGAGAAACCCAGCATGTGTTACCTGTGCAGCTATGGCATTCTAGAGTTGGTATGACCTTACAGTGCATATACACACGCAGTTAATTCAGAGAAAAAATTATCTAAAAATTAGCAAAGTCTACAAGGTTTAAAATTAAGACTTTGATTTTTCACAGACGTAGATCCAAGGTATGCTCGGGGCCAACATGACGCCCATGAATATCTTTCAAAGCTCTTGGATAAAGTGGCTACAGAAACAGCTCCAAGTCACCTTTACTACAGCGAAGCGGTAATCAAGGCTTTCCAGGGAGCGCTAGTGCGAGCAGGTGCTATTCGTAAAAATTCTAATAAAAACTGGCTGAAGTTAGTTTCCAGTAAATAAACATAGGTTTACATGGTTTTTTCAGTTATGTGCAGCGCTTGTGGGGACTCGGTTGTGCGCAACGTTCACTCTGATGTATTTAATGTCAACCTAACAATGGATTCCACGCCCAGCGTTCAGGCTGGATTAGATAGCTACTTTTCTGGCTTCCCGGATGACAGGTATACTTTTTTTGACATTCCATGAATTGATACGCTTTGTATAGGAATTGTTATTTTGCCTGAAAGTTTCAAGTATATGCTTCCCTATTCCTAGCAGTAGCTTAGGGTTTCAGTAGATGCTGTATAGAATTAAAAATTGCAACTGTTGACGTTCAGAATTGGAGAATTACATTTTAACTAAGCCACGAAAACAAGTTTTAGGTTATAAAGGCATTCTAGCCACGAATATGTTTTGCCAACAGATCATGTGAATGGGATTTCTCTGAAATACCTATGTATAACCCCAAAGATACATTGAAAGGCCTATCACTGAGACGCGTGTGTCTGGCAACACTTGCAAAAACGGTAGTATGAGTGCGGGTTTTGTGTCTGGCAACACTTGCAAAAACGGTAGTATGAGTGCGGGTTTGATGGTTCAATGAGGGTACAGGCAGGGTACACAGCTTGCTTAATGAGGGTAAAACTGGGGTACACGGATACTTGTTTGAGGGTAGGAACTCAAAAAACGAGTATTAAGTTAGTACCAAGCGATCAGTTACAGTTAGCTTATTAGGTTTAAAACGGGTACAATTATTTATTCCTGTCTGTATGACACGCTTGTACTAGTAAATATGCAATGATACACTTTACTAATAATTTCAGACGAACATATAAATGTGTCAACAATGCGTGTCAGCAATCTACAGAAGCTGCAGAAATTGTACAACTCAGCCAAGCACCAGAAGTACTGTACGTCAATCTGAATAGGTTCAATTACAGCCACAATGCCTGTGCTAAGGATACACGACCGGTTGAGTGCAACGAGGTTATATATCTGAAGGATGCACGTAACCAAATAATCACCTACGCGCTTCACTCAGCCATTCTGCACCATGGCGAAACGCCAAACAGTGGACATTACACGTCCGCGGTACTACGAGACGGGGTTTATTGGGTTTACGATGATTCCAACGTAATGAAGACTTCATCATCCCAGTCCATAGACCTTCCTAAAAATGCATACGTATTGTTCTATCTCCAGCAATCACGTTATGTGTACATCACTTCAATTCAACCACCAGTTGAAACTGCAGTTCATGATGAATTAGGAACAGAGCCGTTTCATACTCCGATCGTGACATACCCGTCAGTTTCGTCCTTGGATTCGCAAAAGTCAGCTGATGCATCATCAGAAGCTGAAAACAGGTCTACAATTACGGCACGGAAAAGCATGGATAGAACGATTTCAGACGAAAAGGAAGAAAAAAGCCCTGTCCTAAACCTACATAGGAATGTGCTCGTCGATGACGATGGCCATCCGAGCACGTGTTACTTTAGCGACGTCATTAGCTCTCCCTTAATGGCAGGAATGGCAACGGATGAAAGCATAGCCCCGATCCGTTCGCCAAACATAGAAACAAAACTTGAACGTAATTCCAGCGATAAAGAAGATGGATTCGTTAATCGTCAATCAATGGGAGCTTCATACGAAAGCTATGAGCTAGAAGGAAGATTTCACGATCATTCCTTAGGTGATGTTAAGAAAAGCAAGTCCGTAGATGACATTCTCGAGTATGAACGTCAAGAATGGACAAACAAAGGCAAAAGAGGCGTTTCCAGCGACACCCATGACACGAAATTCAATCCCCCTAGCAAGAAATATTCCTCTCTGACATCACCAAACACTGAATTTGACAACCTTTCCAGCGTTATAGAAGAAGATTTCAAAAAAACCAGAAACGCGTCCAGCGAAACAGGGACAAATCGGACGGCTAAACTCCAGTTTTCTACACCACCCGCACACACCAACACCACCAGCAAGAACCGGGTTCACGAATCCACTAAACGGTACAGAGAAGAAGAGGAAGTAGAAAGCATTGTAGAAGAAAAAATAAAATTTCCAAAATCTCTGTACAACGTCTACAGAACGAAGCAAGACATGATAACTACGGACGAAGCACTGCACATTTTAACAATGGCCTTGGCGGGGAAGCTAAGTGGAAAGACAATCAAAACCCCTCCTTACGACGTGAAAAGTGGCCAAGTGTTTTTGTATATATGCCAATATGATGGCGACAACGATTATCGACGCGATCAGATACATGGACTTCGCCACGATGGAACAAAGTCCTTTGGGGCCGTTAAGAAGGAGTATTTCAAATTGTTTCGAGAAGGATCTAAAAAAAAACGAGATTTTCTAGACTTTGAGCGACAGTGCTACTTCCTCGCTGCCCGTGGTAAATCTTTAAATGCGCCAGTACTTATTCATTATCTTGGGGATGATGAATTGGTCCAACCTCGGAGTCATGGTAATGCATCTAGCAAAAAGCCATTTGCAGCCATAACCCAAGCCACTCGCGCTAGCCTCAGGACACTTGTCAACTCAAAGGATACACCAAAAGAGATATATGTAAAAAGTACTAAAGCTTCCCAGGTGGAACTTAAGCAGGATTACGAAGCTCTAAAAAGTGTCACATCAGCCAGAAACACGAAGCAAATCAGCAATATCAGGACCATCGGGAATCAACAGCACAGAATTTCAAAATGCGAGCTTTTCAATATTTGCGAAATTGCAGTACAGGATTATGGGAGTATACTTAGAGACATACGGCTTTTTGAAAACGAGTTGTACGTCTTCTCAGATCCAAGCGTCTTGAAGTTCTCGAAGCAATTGCTCCAAGAAAGTAGGAATGACCCGTCGCTGCCACAGCTTTTGACATACGACACAACTTTTAATTGTGGTGATACATATGTGTCTTGCTTAGTTATGCGAAACATCTTTCTCGAAGGCAATCCGATTTTCCCAGCAATGTTCATGATGCATTCACGGAAAACTAGCAAAACCCACCGTGCGTTCTGGGAAAAAGTGGTAGAAGATCTGGATTTTAGGAATTTAGCAAAATATGTCCCGGTTAGCTCTGACCGTGAAGTTGGCTTTGTTAATACCCTGAAAGAAACTATCCCAGACGTAAACTTGTTCTTTTGTCACAATCACATTTTGACGGACCTTAAGCATTGGATTCAAAGCCGCACTCACACGTCGCATGACACGATCGCTCTTGTAAAAGAAATGAAGTGTCTGCTTGATTCTAGCACGTTGGAAGAATTCGAAGACCTCTACAAGAAATACGAGAACAGGTGGACTCAAGAATACGTTAATTACGTTCGTGCGAATTTGAGGATGGACGTTGAAGCATCAGCAAAGTTCAATTACTCGAAGTTTACATGTTTTAACGGGATTGTACCAACCAATAATTTGAGTGAATCGATGAACGCGCTGATCAAAAAGGAAATTAACTACAATGAACTTCCTAAAGACATGCTGCTAGTATCCCTGCACCAATTGCAACTTAATAAAATGTCAGACTTCAACGATGCTGGAGGAGCTAAAGGAAATTACACCGTGAAGCAAATGTATCACAACAAGTGGAAAGAGGTTGAGCTTCCTGCTTACACAAGCCTTTCTGTGGATGAATTTGTTGCTGATATCAGGTCAAAAATGGAGTCAAACTTAGAAGCAAATACTAGGCACTCACAGCGCACATTAGCAATGGCTTGCAAGAACAATAATCTGGTCAGCCTGAACAGTCAAGCGGGTTTATACAACGTAAGAGCTCCCTACGGTAACAATAATTATGTAGTTCAATGGCAAACTAAGACCTCGCGATACCAGTGCTCCTGCCCCAGTACTGCACAGTTATGTTACCATAAACTCGCGGTTTACCTATCGACTGGACAGGAGCCGCCAAAACTAGCAGCGTCTGGCGTTTCTGAGTACCAATTGTCGACAATGATTAAGAAATCTCAAAAAACTTTGGGTCGATCTGGAAGAAAAGCACCGCGACCAATTGACTCGGATTTGAATATTAAACCCGCACCCGACTCAGCTGCGCAATTAGAGCATCATATAATGGACGAAACCGGATCACAGTTTGATCAAAGCTTTGAAAAACTTCTCCAAATTCAGATCTGATGGAAGAGAAAAGCTTGGACAAGCAGTCACCGGCAGTCAGAAAAAAATCTCCACCAACAAAGAAGTTAAGGCTAGGAGTGAAAACCAAAATGTCGCCGCTTCGGAGTTTAAAAAAGTCCACCGTGGAAGACACTAAAGATCCTACAGCAATACAGGGGAAAGAAGTTAAAAAGCAACCCCAGCAGTCGAAGCTAAAGCAAAGAAAAGAAGATTTATTTGAAGACTTGCTGCCGGGAAAATGGATTACTTCGTTCAATTTATCTGATGCTATGACTATGTTGGTGCAAAACGAAGAGCTTCAGGAAAGCGTATTTTGCGCACCAAGTGAACTGAACAGATGGGCTGAAGTTGAAGATTATGGAAGACTTGTCAGTTTCAGCGCAGAGTATGAACTACTAAACTACGACATCACTCTTATAGTAGCTAATACTGACGCCGTTGGACCAGGTCAGCATTATATTTTGGGAGGAATCATTCCTAGAAGAAAACTGCTGTTCATAATGGATTCCTTACATTCAAATAGCTACCAACGCATGACTCAATTTGAAAACCTATTGAAGATATCAGCTGGCATTTATGCCACTGGTGAAGTGGACTTTCAAGCTTCCGATTGGGAATGCATTTACGCCGACGACGCGCCAAAACAAGCGAATGCATTTGACTGCGGAGTATTTGTTTTTAGTGCTACAAAATCGATTGTCACGAATCAGGCATTTCATCACTGCACAGATGAAGCTGCGGTCAAAATGAGGTCAGAAATAAAAAGTCTACTAGACGGAGAAGTTTCATCTGGTATTTCGCGAGCATTCAACGGGCAAGGTACATTTTCCAGAAGCAGCAAAAGCTACAACCCGCAAGAACTAAAGGCACTTACCAGGACTATTAGAACCGTAGAGGACTATCCCATGGTCGTCACTACACAACCCGTTCGAAAGATACTCCAGAAAGAAATGCTCAGGGTAAACAGGAACTGGGTCATCTGCAGCTATGAAAAGAATTGCAAAAAAACGTCTTCACAAAATGTACATCAAGCACTTTGTGTCAATTGTCGCGGGTGGTTTCATGCAACGTGTGAAATTTTAAAAAGAAAACCCGGATTAAAGTGTGACTACACGTTCTGTAAGGCTTGCCTCAAACCTGGTAAGAATTTTCACATTTTGTTTAGCACAGGAAAACCCCTAAATAATGTAATAGTGAAAGTAGTTTAAGTCTAACAAAAAACTACTTTTCTTGTCTTTGAGAAGCTCAAGTTTCAGTGGAAAATGAAAGTCAGCTCCGAAGAAGGAAGCAAAAGATGCCAGGTTTTGAAAAACCGAGTTTATCAACCTCCGCAGCGTCTGATATTGAAGCAAGAATGAAGGGTAATTGTAATAACTTCTTGTTATGATGCTTGACAGGTAATAGTTATTCCTTAGAATTTATTTACCGTTCTCTCCTTTTTCAGGATTTCAGAATGCCGAAGTCGTTGAAAGATTCGAGAATGTCAAGAATATTCGGTCAACTAGGTTACGGCTTGGGTTTAACAGTATTTCCAAGGACCTGGACACCTTATTTCAGGAATACCAGAAGGATGGCTCAAGTGTTATGTCGAGGGCAAGAGGATTAATGTGGGCACCAATGCCATTTACAAAAGATCAAGTTTCTATTATTGGCGGAGAGGTGGAAAATTATATCAAAACCAAGACAGCTGCAGCTAAATCTGATGCTGATGGTTACAGCGCAGCATTATTTTCTACTGTTGCGTTAGCGGTTTCGCCAGTCTTACTGTACGGTTACATAAATGGAAGAACTTTTGAAGAAACTTTAGCAGATTTAGCAGCAGCAGTAAGCTTTTTCCTAATCTTATGCACCAAGTACTCCTACTTGCGCACGAAAATATTGGTTTTAATTTAAAATCTTAAAACTTAGTCCTAATTCTTGTTGTTTAGAACCGCATGGCCTCAGGACCCTTGAACATGATTCCGGAAGTTGCAGAACAAATGGAACAATCCGCTCTATTTCGTAGTGGAAAGAAGAAATAACTTCTTAATAGCTTAAAACCCGTCCTACGGACGGGAAAACCATTAAGCTTATAGCATGCTTAAATATAATCCATTTTTTTCATGCAAAACCCTCGCCGCCTCCTCAGCGTGGATTATATCTCAACCCATTCAAATTCAAACACGAATTTGTATTATTTAGCAAACCCCAAACCCCTTACCTCACGACCCCTCCGTCCTCCCGCACACTTCCCTTCCGAGCCCTCCTTTTCTCCCCTCCTGACCCCATCCCTCTCCACCCCTCTCCTCTCGACTCCTCCCCCTGCATCCCCTCTCCTCCCTACTCTCCCCTCCTCCCCTCTCGATCCCTCCAGTCCTGAACCCTCCTCTCCCGGCCCCTTCCCTCCCGATCCCGTAGTAATTAAATTTACTTAAAATTCTAAATAAAATAAAAGTTCTTTCCGTTTCTGGGCTGCATGGTCGGTAGTGATTCTTAATAGCTCATTAAACAATGCGGCGCTAAATACGCCTAGTGAAACCGAAGCTTAATTGATGTGCCACATAAGTTTTTCGATTTTTAAAATTTTCGAAATTTTGTTCTTATCTTAATAGTTGCGCCTGGTCAAGACGAACAATTTGCGCTATTATTCTCCTTCGTAGCATGACTCACTGTCGAGTTATGCGACCAGAAAAGGACGGACGGACGGACGGAAACTCCAACTTATATATGAGATTAACTGCGTAAAATTAGGTACCCTTAAACACTATAAACACTGTCGTACAACAATTTCCAGACTTTTCCTATATATAACGATGATATATCAATTTGAAAAAAATCTCCATATGCGGTAATGGGTC
>VNWX01001152.1:0-16421 GCA_009869905.1 Ceratophysella communis
GTTGCGCTATTAAATATTGTTAGGCAGTTAAATTTCAACTAACGCAAATCAATATCCACCTTACATAGCGACGGAAAAGCAGGATGAGGAAACCTTTGCGTACACAATATGCATGCAATTGTCCCCGGAGAATCGTCGCAAACCGGCAGACTGCGCATTCCCGTTTTTCGTTCTCAATGGAATTTCTACGGCGTAGTGTTTTCATTCTTCCAGGCTTTAGAAACATCGTTATGTGTTTTACCTAAGCTGATCTCGACCAATGAGGCAGCTGTGTGTGGACCGACCCCGACACACGCCTCCGTTTTGGGCCTGACGTAGTGTTTTTTTTTTGCGTTTTGCATCTCGAATTCGGCATTCAGCAAGGCCATCGAGATAATAAAAGTAAGAGCACAGGACCCGAGCGTTTTTGCGCTCGGGTCTATGTAGCTGCTCTCCCTACATTGCACATCTGCAGATACAGATAGTAGTAAGGCGAGATAGCTGGTTGAACGAACAGATCAATCCATTGGCAAATATTTTAACCTTGCAACTTGCATAACCCAGCCAGACCCACCCACATTGCTGCGTAGAGAATTTTAACACAACTGATTCTACCAACGATGCAGGTAAATAGTAAGTGGTGTCGTATAGTGAATCAATAGCTCTTTATCGCTTATTTTTACACATGGCACAGTTAAACCGGCTAATGAGCTGAACTGCGAAATTTTAGGTTTTTAACATAAGCACGTGCTCTGCGGTTATTCTACGAATTAAAAACTCGTGACGATCCCTTATACAGGCACAGTTCACTGCCAAGTGGACATTCCAACAATAATACTATAAATTATATTGGAGGCTTTCTGTAGGTTCATTGCATAATTTACAGTTTAAGATAGTATAGCGAACTGAAGCTAACATATTTTATTTCGTTTTCGGAGCAGAAAACCACGAAATTCTAACGTTTAATTATGGCTAAATCATATTGTACGTACTGCTATTGTTGAAATCTCGTTATAATACATAACTCTGATATTCATACTTTGATATTGATACTCATATTTAATAAATAAATGCAATGTGGATGCAATATTTGTAAAATTGGTGTAGCTTTCCACCTAACCTCCGACTCCGAGTCAGGTGTACGAACTTCCTTCCAGAGCTAATTGTTCGTAACCGAGAGAATCGATACTGTAAAATGAAACCTTCACAGTAGATCGAAGTGTCGTTATTTTCTAGTTCATTAGTTTAACAACTTTGCCCGTTAGTAGAAAGCATATAGTAAATAGTTCAAAATTTAGAAAAAAATCATAGTTCATTCATTCGCTTATGGTTAAACCGAATAAACAGTCAGAAAAAACCCAACTCATTCAGTTTTGATCATCGTTTGTCAAGTGAGGTTGAATTTAAATACCCAAAGAATTAAAAGGACTATGGCTCTAAGCTCTGACTCGGCAAAACTTATATACTAGCTACTTAAGTTATCAATTTAAATGGTCTGGTTAACCTGTCTTTCCCCCTCCTTTCTTTTCCCAAGTTTCTTTGATAAAATCTGATCCGATTTCTCCTATGGCAATACAAACAGCTTGAATATTTGAACTAATAATCTGTGGCTGAATTGAAGCATCAATCACCCGAAGATTTGGCACTCCAATGACCCTTAGTCTTGTGTCAACTACGGCGGACGGATCATCCCGCATGCCCATAGAACAAGTTCCAGAAGGATGGTACACGGAGAGGCTGTAGTGCCTCAAGTAGCATTCCCAGTAAGCGTCACTCCGATATTCCACTCCGGTACAGCTTGGAAATACCGTAGGACTGAGCTTCGCTCCGATCGATTTGAAGGATTCCGTGTTTTCAACGAGTTCAAGAGATTTCTTCATTCCTAAAGAAAGTTTCAGACATTTTCTGTATTTTAACAATTATTTAATGCAATCTCAATTCAAGTACATATATACTGTTAAACATTAAAGCTTCATTCATTAAAAATTACGCGGTTTATGTTTGCCGCAGAAAAATTACCTTCTAAAATTATCTTAGCATCATCTGGATGGTCAAAGTAATTCGGATCAATCAATGGTGGAGTTCGATGGTCCTTACTGGCAAGCAGAATTTGGCCTCTGGACTTCGGTCGACTCACAATTGACCTGAATGGGAATAATAATTTCATGATAATAGGCATGTTCCTAATAAATAATAATTTTTTTTTTAAAAATACTAGATACTTTTTGGTACTCACATAATGTGAAAAGTATCCTTGCCCGCAACTGGTCTATAATATTGCTCTGAAATATCCTCCCTCAAATTGAAAAGTCCCGACAGTACCTGCGGGCCCTGTTGATGAAGCGGAAGTCCGACTAAAATTAGCTGAATATCCGGCCAAACTCGAAATTCCTTTGGATTATTAGTTTTGGCCGAGTAATTGGACAAAATGAAACCAAGCGCTTCCACGCCTGATGCACTTAGCGGTCCAGTTCCTTTCCTAATGTAATTGACTAAATTTGAAGGATCTGTGTCCCTGTCGAAGATAAATGTGAGCGTCTTGTTGATCGTAAAAGGACCAATGAATCCAACCACGTGATCCTGCAAGTTTTGACCAACTGGAAGGTCTAGGACAGGTTTGATCTGAAAACAATTAAAACAACGGTCAAATTTGAGTACATTTAGACAACTATGAACTTATGGCAAGTGTTTTATGCCATATACCCCTAACGATTCTAAATGCGCCTTCGGGCCGATTCCAGACAGCATCAGAATTTTCGGAGTCCCAATTGTTCCAGCACTGAGTATGATTTCCTTGTTCGCTTTAGCAGTGTACAACCTTCCATGACGTTCATATTCAACACCGTAAGCATAATTGTTTGATCCTTTCATTAATACCTGAAAAAAGTTTACAGGTTAATGCTTAAGTTATCAGTTATTTTGGCATTTTGTATGAGCACTTCCGTTAAAAAAGGATTGCACTCGACAGTTGCAAAGAAATGCCTTTTTGCTGGATATCGACCTTGAATTAAACTCGACTTACCCTTGTAACGAATGCATATTTCAGAATTGTAAGCCGATCCTTACGAGCTTCTCTTATTTTCTCCAAATATGCTGTGTAGGCACTCCAACGCCGTCCGTTTTTAGCAGTGAAATAGAAATTCGAGAACCCTGTTCAATATATATAAACAATTAGCACTTAGCACAATAAACAATTCAACTTAAAGACTTATTTTAGCCGCTTGGTGTAGAACACTTACCTTCATCATAATCTCCATTTAAATCCAACTCTGGATACCCCAGCTCCGCAGCGGCTTTCAGAAAGTATGGGGCTATCGGCCTATGTGATGCTGGTTCAATGTGTACTTCTCCACCGAAGCCGTGGTACTTGCCTAAAAATTCAGTTTAAATTCACAATTCCTGTATTGAAATACGCCAGACCATACGCAATAAGTTTTTCGTATAAATCATACCCTTTTACCTGTTAAATTCGTAATTACTGCATCATGAAAATCTTCTGATTTTTTAAAATATGGTAAAAAATTCTTATAATTCCATCGTTCATCCCCAGTAAGAAATGCCCAGTAGTCATAATCGAGAGGATGTCCACGAATGTACGCCATGAAATTTAGATTGCTTGTCCCACCTAAACTAGGTGCAGATTGTATTACAGGCTGTTAATCATATGGTAAACAAATAATGCAGATTTACTACTAGATATCTTATTTTCATTTGATGTGTATATTTACATATTACCTAATCCTTTGCCACGAGGCCAGAGACTCTCCTGTAAATACACAAATGAAGATATGAAGATTAACACGGTAAATTCGATGACGATGCAGACACTGACAAATGAATCAATTAGCAGCGTGTAAAACCAATACCTGATTTTTGAGAGAAAGGCAAGATTTTTGTTGCGGAACCGTTCTGAAGGCCCAGTCATAGGGCGGTGAGTTGGGGATAAGGGACGCCAAGGCAGGTACGGACATTAGCGGAAATGGCTCTCCTCCTGCTTCTAAAAGTAGGACGCGATATTTTTCGGAGAGCCGATTTGCAACGACGGCTCCAGAAGACCCTGCCCCAACTGATCAAAATTGAAGAATTTCAATAACCGAAAATACGCAAAATCCGTAACACGAAACACTTTTTAGTTCAGGACCCGGTCCGTGATTTTAAATGAGCCGAGTTTCGGTAATTAGAGCTTACCAATAATGAAATCAAAAGCCTGCTCAGGATCCAAGCTTCGACCACTTCGATATCGATCTCCAAGTCGATCCACCAGAGAAAATTCGACCATTAGAACTGGTAGAAGGGCTAAACTTCCATAAATCACAAATTGTGTCATGCCCATAACGATAGGGTTCATGGTTAATCGACCCGCAAAAGACATTTTAAAAATTTTGGATTCTATAGCCTAAAACTCAAAATTTTGGGGCTTCCTGTGGCCGCTGTACACTTCAAATTAGCAAAAGTTGTCGATTTCAATATGGCACACACAGAAACACGGGCACACTTAAGAACCTCACATTGTATTTAATTTGGAACAAACGATCAGATGCCAAACGCCAAGCTCGGCACACACCTGGCGTTATCTGAATCTTGATTGCTGATCGCTAATTCAAGACAGGTGCCCGTGATACAAAGATTTTGGTGAATGTTAAATCTGCTCGCATCAAGTCCTACGTACGAAAATGTTAATAATAGTAAGCCTTGTAAGCTGGCGATACACTATACACTAGGATGCCACCCTGCATGATATCGCGACAGGCTGCATTTAACCACTTGGTCAGTACTTTGTGATTGGTATTCTGTATTCTGAATAGTCTGGCAGCCTGTGTGGAGCTAGACGCCAGACCCGGTGTAAAATAAACGCGGATTCATCTAGAAACAACAACGACAGCGGGTGCGGTACCTGTCCGGCAACCGGACTTGGACGCAAGTTATACTAGTTACCTATATATCATATTAATTATAAGATTTGATGAGCACTTATTGTTAGATAAAGGCAGCATTCCCTAGTTGTTCGCGTGTTCATGGGATGTACAGTATACATACAAGTAATGATTCGCAGAGTCGTTTATGCTACATATATATAATAGCGAAAGTTTCTGTGAGGCAGGCTTCTTGACAATACATGAATTGTTGTAAATTGTGAACAGGGCTTCTTGATCACCTTGAACCAGAATGGAAATACACAGAGATTGTTATATTTTCGAGTATAATAAAGTAGGTAAGCATCGTGGTTCATGGAAGAAACCAGTTGACGCACATTGTTGTAATAATTTGTTATTAGTGAACCGAACCCAAATTCAAATGAATATTATTTTTTTATAAAAAATTCTGTATATCAATTTAACTAAACTACACGTTTTCTGATCTGCTGTCAACATTTATCAAAGCATACCGCTAGATACTATTGCAAGCAAGCAGCAGCAGTATGCATATTTTAAATCAGGTAGATGGTTAAACGGAGCAAGATGCATATTATTAAAACTGCATTCCGCTATGCGAGAATGAGAACTGTCTATATGGAACTTGAATTTGCGTTTTCATGCATGAGTCTTAAATTAACGGGAACATAACAGGTGTCAATGTTTGTATTTTTGTATCATGCTCATGGTCCTTTCCTTTGTGCTATTCATAGAACGAAAAGTTGATTCGCATTTTTCTCGAGTAATGATCAATTGTTTCCAACGAGGCTAGCAGAAGGCATAGTTTCGCACCGTACGCGTACTTTAATTTTATAACACGTTTACAGCATCCTGCCAATGAAACCGACGCCTGATCGGTTCAGTTATTTAGCAAAAGTATAAAGACGAAAATTTGTTTCTTACAAGCAGGAGCAGGGGTAAAGTAAACAGGCAGAGCCGTTCTCAAGAAGTGGTAGGCATATATCTTTAACGAGATTGAAATGTGTTACTTTTGTTTATTAAAGTCGGACGCCGCACGTGGTACGACTCCCGCCGGGTGCCAGCTGTCAGCGAATTGACGCGCTCAATAAGGTCAAACCCTGTATAAAGCTATTGGAACTCTTCTGAATGGATCGATCTAAAATCCAAGCATCCAAACCGTGTCCGCCCTTTAGATAAAGTCGGCTTGTGGTATCTCATGTAACATTTGTTGAAATGATTTTCATACGTCAAGGCACGCTGAATTTCTTAAGTCAAGTAGTTTAAGACTTTAAAACTAAGCCTGTCTTACGAATGAGAAGGATTTGTTCCAGAAAATTTGTCCCCACAAGACTTGGTCTTTCATTAAATTGTTCTTCGCAACTGGGCACTTAAAAATCTTAGTAATACGTTGATTCCTATAAACTAGCAAACCTTGAATAGTACCTAGTCTCTAAAGATCCTATTAGACTTATCTTTAGATTTTAATAAGTGTGTTAGGAGAGTGAATACCGTGCCGGTGACTGGAAGCAGAAAATAAAGACAGAACATTGAAACTTATTCGCACTGACAATAAGAAATTAGGCTCGAAGCGATTAATTTTATTTCCAAAATTGATCTAAACACCTACATTATTGCCGATTGTGTTTTATATAGGGTATCAGAAGTTCAGCTGTAGGCTGCAGCTAATTTTTGCATCATAAATTAATATAAAGGAATTGAATTACCGTCAATGAAACGGAGTAGCGGTCTAAGGTCGAATCAAATATTGAACGTGCCCTTTATGCTTGGTTTCTCATGTAGATAGTTCGTTCGTGTTCGTAAATGTAATGTTTTGAGAGTCAGAGAGAAGTTCTTCAGGCTGGACGCTTCTCCGTGTGCTTTTTAGTAAAGGCTTCAGCGGATTTGATGAATTTTGCCCGATTCTTGACATAGTCCTCAGCCAAGTCAGCACGTAATGGATGATCCGGTTCCGGGGTATTGACCAGCGTAATCAAAGCTTCCACGATCTGTTTAGCCTTCGTAGCTGGTTTCCAGTACTCAGGGTTGATGATGTTCAAGCAAACATGACCTTCTTCATCAACGTTTGGATGAAATATTTTCGTTTTAAAGAGAATGGTCGGTGGTTTAAAAGGATACTGATCCGGAAACGTGATTTCGACACGAAAGGCACCTGTAAGCAAAAACGTATCCGTGTAGTAGATAGTAGATCCACTTGAGTAAAAGGACGATGTCCTCTCCGAAAATCGTTCTACATATATTATATATGTAGTATTTTATTATAGATACCTTTATTGTACGGAACTTCAGTGGGAACAACAAGTCCTTCCCAGATAAGCAAATTAGCATCATCCACCTTGAAATCACGAAAGCCAGGAACCGATGAACCCATTTGGATGAAATATTTTCGTTTTAAAGAGAATGGTCGGTGGTTTAAAAGGATACTGATCCGGGAACGTGATTTCGACACGAAAGGCACCTGTAAGCAAAAACGTAGCTGCGTAGTAGAGCCACTTGAGTAAAAGGACGATGTTCTCTCCGAAAATCTTTCTACATTATGTAAGTAGTATTTTATTATAGATACTTACCTTTGTTGTACGGAACTTCAGTGGGAACAACAAGTCCTTCCCAGATAAGCAAATTAGCATCATCCACCTTGAAATCACGAAAGCCAGGAACCGATGACCCCTTTATTTCCATAATCTCCTAAAATAAACGAAAATAATGCAATGAAACATTAATTACCACTTTACAAACTTCAGAATTTCCGACTGGCCGTCATAATAGTCTTAAAGCGTTTGAAAATCCACAACCCAGTAACCCCTAATTCGTTCCATTGATGAAATGGACCGAATGGCGAAAGTATTTTATTATAGATACCTTTATTGTACGGAACTTCAGTGGGAACAACAAGTCCTTCCCAGATAAGCAAATTAGCATCATCCACCTTGAAATCACGAAAGCCAGGAACCGATGAACCCCTTATTTCCATAATCTCCTAAAATAAACGAAAATAATACAATGAAACATTAATTACCTTGTTTACAAACTTCAGAATTTCCGACTGCCGTCAGTCAGATGGACCGAATGGCGAAAAAGCCTGTTTCAAGAAACCTAGTTGATTCTCTAAAATCAGGCCAATTCACTATAGACTTGCTTTATAGTGATTCATTCATGGTAGGTTAGGTTAGTTTTAGTTCTAAAATTATGCTTTCACCTATCCACTGTTTAAACAGGTTACATTTCCGGGCTTCTGCCTGTCCGTGTTACATTAGTTGAACGTTTACCGACTGCCGGTTGCCGGTTGTCCGTGGTATTGGTATGGTTTGGTGGAAGCCATAGCTCACCATCAACCATTAATGAGCTCGCCTCATAGCTCACCTCGCCAGTATGGAAAAGGGTGCCGCTGCACTGACTGGGCACGGGTGATAGGGTTAGGGTTAGGTTAGGTTGCTATTAGATCATAGGTTAGATACTGTCGCACCGTTAGATATGCCCGCAAAAGCCAACGTCGGCCTTGAACCCGCCGTCCTGACCCTGACCCCGACGCGTTACAGAAAATAACGAATAAGGCCAGGCGCATATATACATCATGCATTGCATAGGTAAGTAGGAATTCGAACCATACCTTTTGGAGTCGCTTGGGGGCGGTAACCATCTTGTTTGTTACGGGTATCGAAAACTGACGACCGAAAACGTCTACAAATAAGCTAACAGGCTAGCTTCCAAACACCAAAACTAGAATGATAGAATTATGAAAAAACTTGTCCGAAGTCGGATGTACAAACAAATTCTCGAGACGACAAACGCAATGTCCAACGTCCAACACCAAGCACCACTCTCCGACTCCAAACCCAAACTCTGACTGACTGACAACTGGAGCGATTCGTGATTTGTGATTCAAATTTCGACTCGAACTGAGAAGTCGAGTATCTCTCTGCGCCGCGGTCGTCGGTCGGGTGTCGGGTCCTAGTTTTTGTTATTGGTAAATTAACAAATGGCGCCATTCTTTTTTGTAGTCCAGGAAACGTTCTAGAATCCCTTTGTGCTCAACCTCCAACCAATAAAGTGAGCGGCGTCTATTTATCAAAGAAATTCAAAACGAAAAAGGAATTATTTTATAAATCCATCTGCTGATATGCCTACAGTAGTGGTAAATGGTCGACAGTCGACACTCTATCGGAGTTGGACAGCCAAGAACTATGAAAAGATAAGCCAATTACCAAATTTCAATCAATACCAACTAATCTTAAGAAATATACCTTCAACAATTTAGAGCCCTTCTCTTCTATGTTGATGGACCTTCGCCCTCCATATTGCACCCTCATTTTTAGCTTCCATATTTTTAGCGGTCACAAGAATGTCAAGCCCATCATCAAATTGTTCGTTTACCTATCCAAAAAAGTATCGCATTTCGAGTTGGAGATTAACAGGAAGGCTGTGTTTAAATTGGTTTTCTGATTAAAATCAATCTTAATTGCCTTTTAAATCCAAGCCCACGACAACATTATCAGAAATATCCAGTTTTCTTAAAACAATAATTCTATGATTCGATTTTTTTGGAAACCATGAAAATAATATTCTACCTATGTTAATTAAAGGTTATCATATCCCGCCCCGCCCCAAATGAAACGGGATCTGTACGTGTGGCACTTACGACAAATGAAAACCCTCTCCGTAGTAACAAGTTGACGAAAACCTTTGTACTTTGAGTATTTTGAGTCGATTTAAAAAAGTGTAATAATTTTCCAGAAATTAGAATTTTATTCAATGCTAATTTTTTAAGGTGAGCACAGTTTTTTTTTACAGCTAAAAGTTTGTCTTTACCGATGCCAGAGTATTTTAACTTTGGTTTGAGATCTAGCTGACGCCAACTTCATTACGAAGTCGGCAATTAGTCGTCGTTGATTACATAAATGGGTTTCTTGTGATCCGTCAAATAATAATTTAAAGAAGAACTACCCGCAGATCGACAAGAACTAAGGTACGTCCTTAGCTTAAGATTAGATAATGGAATTCAAATTCGAGGATTACGTTTCCTGAATTAAAGTAACAGAAGATGATAATGAAATGACGCATGACAAATTTCTAGCAGGCTAATGTTGTAAAAACATTTCAACAGGTGACAAACAGTTGACACAGATGAGGTGAAAGATTGCCCATTTACGCACTAACTACATGCTAATATTTTGATAAGTAGTAGATATAATTTTTTTTACCGGCAAACCGTTCAGTTTGACGGTTTTCGTTGTCAGAAGGAACTCTGATAGATACACGAGCACTTTTGTGAGCACAGATCAGAAGAGATCATACCAGGCTTGTTTCCAAAATATTCACAATTTTTGTACAAATTACGATTTCGCCTGAAAGAAACAGCGAACTGCATGTATTAAAGTGCCTGTCATTTCATTCTTAATTAGTAAATTCCTTAAATCCTTAAATTTGGTTCAATTAGTTCAATACCAAACAGAAAAGTACCGCTTATTATCAGTGAAAATCCTTATGCGTCAACGCCAATCTACATTTTCCAGTACCAAAACTTGTGTCTTTTAAAGACCAGAAATACAAATCATTATAAAGTAGCGTTACTTTTTTTATTAGACATAATTCATAGTTATGAATTATGACTTATGACTTATGACTATGAAGAATCCTGGCTCTGTAATTTCCGGGTAATTCGGGCGCGAAGATTGCCGGGATTAAAATATCTTTACGAAAGGAAATGTGAATTACATTATTCGCCGTCTGACTTGAGAATAAGTGTGTTACGGGATCCTCTGTAGAATTTCCTGCTCAATCAGTCAACACCCCCCATCCATCTCGAACATACGCATGTCCAAGCTGTAGTGTGATATAATTGTGCAAATTTATCAATTCATGCATGACTAGCGAAACACGCATTCGAACTTAAAGCATTTAACACTGTATAGTTTCTTGCTATACGGGAAGTAGCAGAATTATTAGTCTAGCGTGCTTGAGTCAGTTTCAGTTGTCATTTGGCTTGGCGTCATCGTCATCTCTGTTATTACGCCTAGCAGTAGCCTTGATTCTCTGTAGAGCTTTCATTTATCGAGTGATATAATTGTGCAAATTTATCAATTCATGCATGACTAGCGAAACACGCATTCGAACTTAAAGCATTTAACACTGTATAGTTTCTTGCTATACGGGAAGTAGTAGAATTATTAGTCTAGCGTGCTTGAGTCAGTTTCAGTTGTCATTTGGCTTGGCGTCATCATCGTCATCTCTGTTATTACGCCTAGCAGTAGCCTTGATTCTCTGAAGAGCTCCCATTTATCGGACTAATTGACTGTAATTGAAAATTGTGCCAGAAGAGTGATTTTGTGATATCCGATGTTTGCTAATCCCTCTAACAGCGGAAATAGTGGCTTGAATTTTTGACTCGACTCGACAGCACGTTCAACCAATACGAGTTTTTGGCATTTGCACTCAAATTTCATTTGACCACATACGAAAATCAGACTATAAAACAATATAATAGTCACCCAGAAGACTCGTTTTTTGCAGATATAAACCCGTGTTTGATTATATACTCCGTCCGTATATCCGGTTTTTATTATCCCCTGCGGTTGGGTTGGGCTTAGGATTTTGTATTGGCCTTGTATTAGATATAAGTCCGGTCTGACTATATATTCTTACTACCCATGTAACAAACTGATAAAAAATTGGCAATGTCCCTAGTGCAAGTTGTGAAGAGAAGCTTGAAGTACGTCCTACGCCTGGTTTACGGATTACTCTGTCTTCAATTCTGTGTTGCGGCTTGTGATTGGGGCCAGCGGCGGATTCGCCGTTGGAGGCGATATTTTAGAAACATGAGAAGTTATCGGTTTATTGGAAAGTCTCAAGCACCAGTCTCGAAATTAAGGATTCCTGTACGGTTTCTTGGAGAAATTCATATTGTGAGTATTCGGTATTCGGCTTAAGATTATTTTATAATTAATCTGGTTGTTAATAGCTGATTTTTTCTTAAGGTGATTACTGGGCTGATACTTGCAGCAAGTATTGGAATCTTGATAAAGCTTATTATCGGGATAGGCCCTGAAGATTCGCATAATAAAACTCTCGAAGGTATGGGTTACATTGTAGCGTTTCAATGATTATGATTATCGATTATCAACTAAATTGCCAATTATCAGTTTCGCTATTGCTAAACTCTAAACTAACCGGCCCTGACTTTAAACGATCTGATTGGAATGCTCGTTTAGACATTTATTTGTGCTGGCCTAACCCACGTTTAGATTTTCTTAGTCTAATTGTAGTCTAATACTTTTATTTCCAGTATTTGGAATGATTTTCTATCTCAGTCTAACACTGATCTCAAGTCTAGTTGACCTCGGACTCGCAGTTTTGCTTATTTTTGCTGCTAAGCAGGTAGAAACCTATTTATACACCACAGAGCAGGGCATTTACCGGCGTTCTCAAAGTTTTTTGTCGAAGAAATTCTAATTCCAGCTGTGATTAAATTTTAGAATTCAGCCAACAAAGCCTTAATCTGGTACCGCGGAAGTATCAGTGTTCTAACTTTCTTCTGCCTGATCTCACTGGGTTTTGGAGTTATGCTCAAGACGCCATTGATTCTCTATGCCAATTCTTCCAAATCTAGTCTTCAAACCCTTCGCCCTTTGGGTAGTTGACGGATTTATCGATGATGTCCACAGAATTTCCGCCCAAATCGCCAAGAAGCCCCCTGTCAGAATTGAAGGCGTTGAAGATGACACACATTATATCGAAGGGGAAGGTGGGGGTGACATGGCGGGTCCGAGTCGCAAGCGGTCTACCTCATACGCTCTGAAACAAGATTCGAGCAACGCTAACGAGGAAGAAATTCTGGAACGTCGCGCACTTATTTTGAAAGCGGGAAAATGTGACATTGGAGCAAGTAGTTCCCGATTATCGCCAACGGTGATCCGTCAAGCACCTGTACTTCGTCCCAATACAGTCGCTGAAGAATAGATTGCGACTATTTTGCACTGCAAGTAATAGGATTGTTATTTTTCATATTTTTATACAAAACCCGACTGAAAACGAGCACAAATTTTTAATAAGTTATGTTGACAGACGCCTGATTCGAGAAGATAATAATAAATTAACTGAAGTCAATCACAATTTTACCACGAGCATGACCAGAATCGAGTTTCTCGTATGCCTTAGGTAGATCGTCGAATTTAAAGGTTTCTTGAACGACTGGTTTGATCTAAAAACAAAACACAAAAGTTAAACATTTAGCTTCGTACACTTTACCGATAGATTGATTGTTGGCTAATGTTAACATTTAACACATACCCTTCCAGCTTCGATGAGCGGGGTGAATGTTGCGAGCGCAGATCCAGAAGGAATGAAAAATGCCCATTTCGTTGGAANAACATTTAACACATACCCTTCCAGCTTCGATGAGCGGGGTGAATGTTGCGAGCGCAGATCCAGAAGGAATGAAAAATGCCCATTTCGTTGGAATCCGTTCGGTACCCAAGGATTTAAAGTTCTCCAAAACGATATCATTTAGGTTCCTTGCGAGTCCTCCAATGACGCCATATTTGTCCATATTCGATAGAAACGGCGGAGATAGCGTAACGTACTGACCGGCTACTGGTTTCAAATATTTGCATAACGCAGGTTGTCGGCTTTGTCCGGTTAAATCCACGATGCAGTCGAACCTTTAAATTTCCAACCGTAATTAGCACCTTTAGAGTTTTTAAATTGCTATCTGGCTACGGCAACTTGACAGCTAACTATTACATAATCCTTCGGGTTAAACTATGATAAACACGATTGTTTCTTCGATTATGAGAGCATATCTTTCAAAGCAGTGCACAGGGCATAACGTCTTAAATAATACGCAACACGCATATCCTTACGGTGCATGGTTCTTGATATAAGACGCACAATCAGGATCATTGTAGTCAGCTATAAAATCTGTGCCAAGTTTGCTGAGCAGCTCGATGGCATCCGTACTGCAAGTCGACACAACCTGATGAACAAGAATTTCAATACAGCTATTAAATTAAATACACCCGTTAATTCTTCATCAAACTGCTTATGACTTATGAAATATTCTGAACTTACGTATGCTCCACGAGCCCGTAAATATTGAATCATAAAATTGCCGACTCCACCTGACCCACCCAAAACCAAGAACTTCTTGTTGTTTAAATTCTGGTAGGCGCCGGTGACATGAACTGCGGACCAAGTGGTCAATCCAACATACGGAAGTGAAGCTGCTTCGACAAAGTTAAGATTTTTTGGCTTTCGTTTGACTGTATTCGAAGACGTAGCAACATACTCTGCATGACATCCATAATTCTGGTAGCTGCCGGTGACATGAACTGCGGACCAAGTGGTCAGTCCAACATACGGAAGTGAAGCTGCTTCGACAAAGTTAAGATTTTTTGGTTTTCGTTTGACTGTACTCGAAGACGTAGCAACATACTCTGCATGACATCCATTCCGTTGAACACCGATTACACCGTAAACTTCATCTCCCAACTTTAATTCTTTGACACCGTGTCCCATTTCCTCCACAACGCCAGCGAAATCTCGACCGAGTGTAAGTGGAAATTCAATAATACTGCTGCGACATTTTGAAAGACCTCCTTCGTCCAAATTACGAAGGGCATTTATTCCAGTAGCTCCATAACCTCTAGTCATGGCTACGTCAATAGGATTCACAGAACTAGCGATCACTCGGATTATGACATCGTGTGGGTCTTTTAGAAGTGGAATTTTGGCTGATGACGTTAGTTGCAGTTCTGAAGGTCCGCCATACGAATGAAGCTCCCAGCTTCGCATTGTTGATTGCCGTGACTACGTCAATAGGATTCACAGAACTAGCGATCACTCGGATTATGACATCGTGTGGGTCTTTAAGAAGTGGAATTTTGGCTGATGACGTTAGTTGCAGTTCTGAAGGTCCGCCATACGAATGAAGCTCCCAGCTTCGCATTGTTGATTGCCGTGAGCCTGTTTTCAGATAAAATAGTTATTTAAAGAAATACCTTTGCATTATTTCATAACATTTGTTATTATTTAAAGAATGATCCAGCTACTAAGTGTGAAATCATGATGAAACCGAATAATTAAAGCAAGTTATTTCAATTTAGTTCTAGTTTAGACCATTGAGTCGGGTTCGGGTGTCGGGTGTTAGGTTCACGCTAATTTATATAGATCAATGAAATCATCAATCGATCAATCATCAATGACTAAAGGAGTAAAACAAGAACAAGATTTTGGTGAATGGGTGAATGGGGGCAAGTGGTCTTCTCTCCTTCATAATTGCAATAGCTTTAATTCATTTCGCATTTTAGCAACGACGCTCAGAAAATTTTGAAATTCACTTATAGCCTAACTGTAGAAATCTTTGGGTTCATATAAAATTTTAGAACACCCTAAAATTAATTGCGAAGCACAAAAGCCAATTTCGAAACATCACAACATAAAGCATAACTCCCCTCTGACACTTTTCCCACCACTACTTTTTGAATTCATATGCCTACCTCTTGTTCCTGTGGCTCCTGTTGTTTTTTCGCTGTTAGCGGATCCGGTTATTCCTCGTCTTCCGGTTAGCCAAATCGCATTTGACCTTTGACCCAGTATAATACCGAGCCTCGGCCATAGTCCTCTCCCACAGTTGCACGACATTATTTATAGTGCTACACGAACTAAAACTAAAATAAAACGTATTTTCTAGAGACGAATTTAAAGAATATTCCACCTAAAAATATACAAACAAAATAACACGTGTTAACATCAGCGGTTCTCACAACGCAGCCCATAGTCAAAATGCCTCGTAGCATTACTCAGGTTAGTCGCTCGGCGTCTCGTCGGAAATATAATTATGGACTTAATTTTGGGTTTAGAATTACAATATTTATAACTTGCATAATTTCTGTGTCATATTAAACATCTAGACTCGAACCAGAATTAAAACTCCTGGTTTTGAGGCAATTCTGATGGAAAGTATTAAAAGCATTATTAATAGGCCAAGGTGCGTGTAAACATAGGCATAAAGGATAAAGATTAAATTGTAAATGAATTTCGATTACCCATTTCAGACAATAGCACAGATTCGGCACGGTGCCCTGAGCCCGAGTGACCTTGTCGAAGCTTCGTACGAAAGGTTAAACTGTCTCCGTCACCTCAATGCCTTCACGTTTGTCCAATCCCGGAATAAGCTTAGGACTCAAGCCAATGAAATTAATCAGCGGAGCAATGCAGCAGCCCTACCCCTCCGTGGAATGCCAATTGTCATCAAGGATAATTTCTGTGTTCGAGGAATGCCGGCAACTTGCGGTTCCAAAATGCTCCAAGACTTTCATCCACCCTATACAGCCACAGTGGTTCAAAAACTAATTGATGCTGGAGCTATTATTATTGCGAAAAGTAATATGGATGAGTTTGGAATGGGGTAGGCTACGCACATTTAGTCAGCCAGCCGTTATATCTAGGACACCGTTTTGGTAATGATTAATGATCATAGCAAAGTATAAAAATATTGATGGTTATATCCAGGTGTGGAACTCTCGATAGTATTTTTGGACCGACTAAGAATGTATG
>VNWX01001153.1:0-16420 GCA_009869905.1 Ceratophysella communis
ATGTCAAAACAATTAGCCAAACTCAAGTTAGAACATTTAGCGCAAACCCTGTCCTTATGGGATTTTAACATTACCCACTTTACTATACAAGACCCTTAACGTCTAGTCTGTGGCTCCGAACCTCGAAATCGAAATCTGCTAAGCTGTTTGGCATTTCATTCATCGGAGCATTTTTGCTTTCTGGCTCCGGACCTCGAAATCTGCTAAGCTGTAGCTGGTTTGCCGGTTTTGCCTATCATCGGATCATTTTTGCTTTCTCTCCTTTTCTGCATAGGACACTCGTTCTTGTATGGGTCAAAACAATTTGCACTCTGTTTCTGGCGATGATCCTTAGCTGGTATCACTGCTGACAATGCAATGTATTCTGCTGCGCGGTCTTTTGTACTTCCTAGAGCTCTTTTTTGTACACCTATTATTGCGTTCATTTCATACAAACGCTAGCATAGTATCAAATCACCTACATTAGTTTACTATAATTGAATATAAACAAAAATTCTTTCCTAGCACTACACATCCTATGCATTTATTCAGGCTTTTATCAATATAATGGCAAATGGCAATAACTGTAATCAGACATCTCACATCATCGTAACACTTGGTCGTCCTAGACTGGAATTTGGAAAATCACTAAAATAAAACCGGGCGACGGAAAGTGCTTACGGTTAGCAAACCCGAGTATCAAATTACTGGAACATTCAGTAAGATGTTAGGAACAGTAGTGTGAGTTATGTAATTGCTGTTCCAAGAGCCAGTACTTCAAAACACGTTGAGCATACACGTACTGGTCTGTTCAATCCAAACTTTACTATAGGAATTTCTTTATCGGAACACTTGCTGCACAGAAGACGGCCGCAGTGACGACTGAAAAGTGACAGACACATCAAAATCAAAAAATCGTTTGCCTCTGAAGCTATGTATATGTATATGTACATTAACTAATTCGAGCTCACCAGTGATGTTTCCTTATCGTTATACTAAACTTTGTTCCACACTCAAGACAAATATCTCCCTCTGTCCAAATTGGTTCCTCTGGTACAAGGTCTAAAACCCTACCGATTTGAATAGAAATACCCACATTTAAAATACTTCAATTCATTACTGTAAAGAACTTTCCAGTATTCTTACCTGTATAAGAGTTGACGTGTGGGAACTTGATAGTTGAAAATAGTTATTCCGTCTCTGTTCATTGCTCCCAAGCTGGCTTTCGCTTTTGCCAGGGCTCGACATAATTCTCCATTGCCAGCCATGTACGCCAAGAGCAGCGCTACAAATCGTATTTAGAACAGCGTAATTACATTTATGCCGACATGCACGGCAGCTAGGACTGATCAGGTGGGAAAATGGAGTTAGCATGTATTTCGGCACATATAATAATAAAGTAAGCAGTTGACTCTTACGCGTGTTTCCATCAACATCGGCTTTATTGATTGGATAATCCGGCATACACTCCAGGAAAAGATTGAAAATCGCTGCTGCCGCTTCTTTCCCAAACCTAACGCAAATCCAAGAACAATATTTTGTATTTCGGTAACACCCTAAAATCCCAACAAACCCCAACGTTTCAAAATACTACAAAGCGGGCATACTTGGCCAGGCAGTGGATCGGTGTCTGTCCTTTTAGATTTACGGCTTCCGCATCAATACGAGATTCTGTGAGCAGTACTTTGCAAACTTGATAGTTGCCTTCTTTTACCGCAATATGCAGTGCATTGTTCAACTCGTTATCAACGGCGTTAAATTGAACTCCACTGTCGAGCAAAATAGAGGTTATTACTTCATTTCCTGAAGCTGCTGAAATGTGCAAAGCACTCAGTTTCTGTGGTGTTTTCTCATTCACATTGGCTCCCGCTAGCAGTATGTTTCGCACCTGGAAGAAGCCCAAGGTTCTGAGTTCTGAGACATCATTGTGCACTGGCTAGTGCCAATTACTTGGTTGATTTATAGTTCTTACCAATATCTCAGATTGCGACCCCACAGCAAGGTGTAACGGACTTAGCTGTCTGGAATCCTTTGTCCTACTGTTGACGTCCACGTTAATAGACAGCAGAAAGAGAACACTTTCAATATCCTTGCTTTCAATAGCTAGATGCAAGAAATTTCTGCCCTTTGTATCATGCTGAAAACAATTACATTGAAGCGCTTTTGGCTTAATGAATTTTTACATAATTTGTCTAGATCCAATCCCACGTTATGCACCACACACCTGTTCAGCAGCAGTAGGGTACCGCTGAAGTATGGCCTTAGCAGCGATGTTGTTCTTGCATATCATTGCGGCGGCGAATGGCGAGAATCCTTTTCTATCTTTAACTGTAAGGTCGATTTCCTCGTGCATCAACAAAAGATCCACAATTGAGTTATAATGATTCTGAACGGCGAGATGAATGGCTGTCTTTCCTTCATCGTCCTGTCATACAAATAAAATATCGTACTTCAGCGGAGTGATGGAATATGAAGTATTTACAGGGTCGGTTCGAAAACTATACAAGGGCAAATTTTTCAAGGCACCTTAGCATTTACGTCAGCCCCATGTTCGAGAAGGGCACCAGCAATCCCTGCAAGTCCCCAAGTGGCGGTCAAATGAAGAGGAGTTGCTTTATCAACAGATCCTTCGCCGGGAGCGGCATCGGGTCCTAGTTTTCGAGGTGAATTAACATCACAGCCAGTACGAATCAAGAATATTCCCATGTCTTCCATATTCTGATCGATTGCCCTGTGCAATAATGTTTGGTAACTTCCATCTGGACCTTCGCTCCAAAAATCGGTGTCGACTCCATACCTGGTATATTTGAAAATGAATTGAAGTACTTCCCGGGTTAAAAGATCCAGATTATTTTATTATCAATATGTCTGCTAACCGCACGAGTGTGGAAGCGATATTTTCTAAGCCTTTTTCAATCGCGATCCAGATCACGCAGTCTCCGTTCTGATTTGTGATTCCTGAATCAACTCCTTTCTTGCAAAGAGCCTCCACTATCACGTCATTATTCGACTCCAAGGCAAGGAAAAGGGGAGATTCAGATTCGGATTGGTCTTTCCTGCATATTAACACAGTGTAAGAAAATACAGAATTTAAAAAAACAATTTATAGTTCGAGGTTTGTGCGTTTCACCTAGCATTAATATCTGCACCGTGTTCGAGAAGAAACAGCACAGCGTCGGTTTCTGCTTCCAGAATCAATCGATTCAGAAGCGGACGTTTGTTGGAATCAACAGCATTCACATCAGCACCGGCTATGAATACCATAAAACAGTGTTGATGCTGGATTGTTTAACACTCGAACGGAGGGTTTGTTAGAGCTTACCAGCAACTAAGCTTGCAGCAACCTCGAAATAATTAGCCTTTAGAGCAACACCCAGCGGCGTTAATCCTTGTGAATCTCTTGCCTCCAGGCAACTTTTTTCCAATTGCTGAGTTGTACAGGAAGCCAATATAACTTGCGCACAAGACTGGTGCCCTGCACGAAGACTGCAATGCAAAGGGGTATCCTGTGAATTTGTGGTTGCATCTAATTCCGCACCAGATGTAATAAGCTCTCGGGCCAAATTCTTTAGCCCTGTTCGACAAGCCACATGGAGCGGAGTTTCACCCTGGGAAATGGGAAACGCGTCAACGGTCATTCTTTTAAACAGTATGTGTTATTATGAGCCCGACTGTAATGAAAGTTCTTACCATCAAGTTGGAATACTTGACGTTTGCTCCACTCTGACACAGGAATATGGCTGCCGATTCCATTTGTTTCTCAGCACACATATGTAGCAGGGAATTCGCATTAGATGAGCAAATCTATACAGACAGTAACCGAGTATCAAATTCCGATAGGCTGCAGATTAACGTATGTACTTTATTTTCGCTAGTACGCATTTGAAATCCACGAATCAGATGGAGGTAGAAAGATGCAATTTAGGACAACAAAAATTTTTACGAAAACTATTTCATGAACATAAAACTCACAGCATTAGGAGACGCACCCGCCTTGACAAGGAGCTGCGGAATATTTATTTCCAATGACAGGTTCTGTGGATCCGAGTTGAGCAGCGCAAGCCAAAGGGCGGTGTGTCCTTCTTTGGTTTTTGCCTCTAAATCCAATTTATTTTGTTCCAAAAGTATTTCAAGGACGGCTTGTGATTTAGATTCAACACAAATATGCAGTGGGCACCTAAAACAACCCTTTATCAGTAGAGTCCCATTCCATTCAAAAACCTCTTATAGAAACTTTTTTTTAGTTTAGAAAAGAAGACGATTTGCATATTTGCACCCATTCAGCCAACAAAGAAAAATTTATGTCAGTCCCTACGTATCACGAAAACAGAAACACTTACTTTCCCTCAGTGTTTCGAGAATTCGGGTTCGCTCCTAATAGCAATAGCTTCTTCAGAGTTGCTATGAGATTGTCTTTGCGACACACGAGGTGCAGTGGGGTTTCTCCTGTTGTTGGTGTAGTAGATTCCGATGCTGCTCCAGTGTCCAACAAAAACTCAGCGGTGTACTCGTCGCCTTAATTGCAAAAACATTAGCATTAGTTAATTATGCGTTTGTCCATCGGTTTCAAGAATTCACAACCGATACCTCTCAGAATCGCGTTGTGAAGAATGGTGTGGCCGTTTGAATCCTTTGCATTCAATTCAGCTCCTTGTTGGACCAATGTTTTGGCAATGGATATTTGTTTCGTCTGTAGAGCGAGGTCTAACGGAATACTTCCACGTGAGTCGAGCTCGTTCATTAGCTTTTTGGACATCTAAAGTCAAATGTAAATTAATGTATAAACATCATAAATACTGCACATGTTGCAGGTTTTCGGTACAAACCGTAGAGTCGAGTAAAACTAAGAAAACGACGTCTTCTCTCTCGAACCGTATAGCATCGTGAAGTGGAAATTGAGATTTGAGCTTCAACATCTCATACAACGCAGCTGCACTCAAATTAGAAAAATCATCTTTGGTGAAGCCAGCCTGTGCACAGGAATATGAGATCATAAGTATACCTCTAAGAAGCGCCTAAAAAGTGTTAGGCTGGAAGCAATCCCCGTTCACGAAGATAACATACCCAATGACTGGAAATTAGCTTTGAACAATACTCCTTCAAAGTAGTCGCTCCAGTGGAATCCGCAATGGAAGTACAGCTTTAAACAGTTAAATTTACTCAATGATATCATGAAGCATTTTTCGCACCTGTACAAACAGGATTTTCGTTAAAATTTAAATATCTCGTTCCGCAGAGCACCACAGTGTAGGTATGTGTCTCAAACATGAATTGCGCAAAGAAGTACTTTGCGATAAATTTTCCACTTACTTTAAAACTAGTTCCCGAAGGTCAGAATTGATGAGCAGCTGCTATCACCTTTTCTACTACACTCTCGTTTTCCGATAACTCAACTTGATCCGTATAAATCCATCGAAGCACAAGTAAGCCGACATCTGTGTCCATCGCCGTCCAATCTAATATTTAATTCAAAAATACAGATACCTACATTCACAAAAATTCACTAAAAACCACTGCTCGCTCGAATTGAACTTACCAAGGGACTCTTTTTCATTGAAGTGTTGAGTTCCCCAATTTTGACTCCTCGTTCGTAACACAAATTTATGCGCGTGCACAGTACGGCCTTGCAAACACACCTTCAGATCACTACAATAACAATGCATAAAAAATCCTTAACGATGTGAATCACTGTTTTACGGAAGTACTTTTTGTTTAAGCACAGCGCATCGAAAGAAAATGTAAGGTCATTATTAACATGGAATGAAACAATATATTTAAAAAACCAATTCTAATTACCTATAAGACGGGTTGTCGAACAGATCAGCAACAACTTTCAAAAGACGAACTACGAAGCTGTTATCCTCGTTCTGTCCAACGGAAGCACGAATGACGGAATACTGCAAGCAAATACGGAGCTTAAAACGCTATACCAGCTGTGATTACTTAGCTACAAACCGCATTGAATTTCACGCATATAATGAAATTCAAATCTACAATAACAGTCGTTTGTTTGATGTCTGTGTAAGTACTAAGTACATATTTGACGTTCAATATACTACACATACTTAAACAAGTGAAAAAATTATTTCAGTCATTGAATTCACATTCGTATTTAAGTTCACAATGTTGAATGTTCGTACGATAAGAGTAATCACCAATAATCCGTACGAGAATAAGATATTTTTGTTTAATTTTGTTGAGGATCTTCTCACCTTGCGCTCGAGCTCATCGTGTTTGGATTGAAGTTTAGCGTATTCCTTGCTGAGCAGCGATAGGTGGTCCCTTAATTTGCTTACTTCACTCGAAACTGTAAAGTTTAAAGAAAAAAGAAAAAATTTAACGGGATGCATTACACGAATGATACTCGAATGAAATGCCTTGAAAATTAAAAACTGAAATGGCTAATCAAATACAGAGTTTCTATAAGCGTATGCAAATAAGAATTACCATTTCCGGCCATTGTGAGACACGAGATGGAATTTTACTTTTGGAATTATGAATTATGCTGCCTGTCTGGCAGTCACGAGTCACGATCTGGTTTCCAGTTTTGTAATTTCGTGGAATTCGGTAGTAAGCCAGGCACTAGGTTTCACCTTTGACCGTCCTCCTAGCCCTATTCACTATTTGTCAAACTTCAGGATCTATTTTTACATGAGACAAACAAGTGACAGATGACAGAAGTTCAAAAGCTTGAAGTAAAGTCGCAAGTGAAAATAGACAGATGACAGAGGGGGAGTTATTGCCCCATTCAATCAATGCAAAAAGACAAGTGAAATCTTTCTCTCAACTTTCCCACTCGCCTCTGCTCCAAGGTTTCTCAGGCCACGTGCCTGCCCAGCAGCCTCACTTGAGCAACGCAAGAAACCGAAACAGGCAGGGCCTGCAGGGCCCTTTCCACTCGTCAGCTTCAGTATCAAGTAATTACAATTCGAGTACAACAGCCGATGCTTGCAAGTTGCAAACTAAATAATGTCCCCAATGTTTCGGCGGATTAGAAATCTTACTGATATGCTGTAGAGCAGAGCCCCATACTTTTTTCTCTGAAGCTAAACCTTTGTGAATATTAACTATAAATGCTATAACCTAGGCCATTCTTCAAGAAGCATGCGCTCACGGTATTTAATAATGCCAATATAATCTCAATTAAGTTCATGTATCATGGATCGAATTCGAGGGCAGGAAATCCGAGTCTGAGTCTACAGCTTGGCTTTATTATAAATACCTGAACAAAATCAAATAAATATAATATCTTATTTACAGGTGAAAAACTCAAAAATTAGGCCGAGGACTGCTACTACTGGAGTAGGAAGGTGTGAGACAGGTGCCATCAGTACTGTCACTGCGTAACAACCCTCCCGGTGTGGTTCCTCCTGTGTCAGAGTCGACATCCATACTATTTATTCGATCTTCGAGAGCCGAATAGGCCTGTCTAAGCTGTTCCGAGAGCATGGACGCAGGTTGCAGAGTCTTGATTATACTCTCCAAGCGGTTCGGACCAAGTTTGTGGTAAACATTGTACACCAGGCGAATCAGGTGACGTGTCACGTTTTCTTGAGGCAAACCAACACAAAGGTACTCGTCAAACACCACGGTATTGAAGTCCTCAGCCGCGAAGTCGTCTTTCATTCCAATTAAGGCAGACACCTGACATTGAAAAGAAACAATGATATGAAATCTAATAATCAACCACTCGGCGATTTAAATTGCAATTTTAAATGTACATATTCAAATTACTACCAACCAGGGTGTGCAAGAAAGGATCGTCGTATCCTCGAAATCTGTAGGTACCAGACAGGAATCCAAGAACTCGCATAACCCCGACTCTGTCCTTCGCACGGACTAAGCTGACCGTATAGTACATGGCGAGTGTGGCAGCAACTCCAGACTCTCCCAGGTATGCCTGAAATGCATCAGGCGGTGGACCTGAACAAGACAAGTAAAATATTGAAACAGTTAAATGTGGCTCTCAACTCAAACCAGGCACTCATTGGACCAGATGAGTTAGTTGGTGCCCGTTTTTGTTGGCAGTATTAGTTTTAATTGTAGTAGCTTTAAACACCTGAGTGATCAATAATTGCAATTGCAGATTCCCTCTCATCTGGGGGAAGCTTTGCATTTAAGTTCCTGACTTGGTCGTCCACCATAAGTGACAACAAGGCCGGCAAAAACTTGGTCACTACTTGAGAGTCCAACTTGGGTTCCTTGAAATTCTGACTATGGATCATTTCCCATCCGCTGAGGCCAAGCGAAAGCATCCGCAACAACAATACAAGGATTGGGTTTTCTCTCGGAAAGATTTCATTGTTCATAACAGTCTGTTTCAAATAAGTATAATAATATTAGAAACAAATACACACGCGCCTAAATTATAACACTACAAGATTCTCAATCTGCTATTGGTTACAGCTGGCCGCACAATTACTTGTCGACTGTCAATTATCCCCCTTGACAACTTCGTCAAATCATTCCAATTTTGCCAAGTCTCGGATTATTATCCAATTCTTTTTTCAGAACAGATAGATCTTTTGTCTCACTTTTCTACATTTAGCCCTTTTTTCAGGCACTTCCTTAAGCCTGTCATGCGCGGTTCGAATTTAGCGCTCGTGGTGCCATTCAGGAACCATGATATTTCGCTTGCTAAAAGTTGGCGACCAATCCGAAAAACGAAACACAGACAAATTCACAACTGGCCGTTGATATTGACACCTAAGCTTGTATTTGGCTGGCAGCGTTGGCAGGAGTGTATAACAAATGAAATCTGCTGAGTAATAAATTACACGGGAGTTCCTCCACCACTCAATTATCTTTGAGTTTTGAACTTCTTAAAATGTGTTTTAAACAGTTTAAGTATCACAGAATTGGTATCGCTCAACGATTTTATGCATATTACCACGAATCAAGTCGTATTTCAATTGCAGCGGTAGACTAAAAATTCGCAGTTTATAAAATTACGCATTGTACGCAGATCTATCCAATAACTTCCAAATATATGTATCGCGATGAAAAGAGTAAATCTTTAGCTTTAAAATGTCACTTGACTTTAAATGTTAAGTAATAAGCTCAGGGTGGAGGAACCCGTGGGGCATGTTTAGCATGGGATTTTAACACAACAGAGAACTACCTTAAAAATGAAATATGAAATTTTTTATATAAAATATTACCTGCAGAATTTTCATCGCTGAGGATGCAAGAAAATTGATTGCATACGGGTCACAAAGAATCATCGACAAGTCTCCCAACACTCTATCTTGTCCGGACTTTATACTGTCCAAAAATCCCTGATGAAATAAGGAAATTGATGAATCCACTTTAGTCTTACAGATAATGCATAGATACATCCAAAGGATGGACTTAACCGAATAGGTACCTGCAGTTCACGCGAACGCTTCAAGTCCAAATTTTTCTCGCGAATACATGCATCCAGGCACCATGTGAACTTGTGGCACGAGTCCACAGATATGATTTCCTGAAGACGGATGCAAAGGATTATTTGGGATGCTGTAAACATCTTCCGGTAGTTGAATATTCTGTGCATATACTGGTTAAATGAATCAAACCTGAACTTCCAAATCATGCAGTATCATCAGCAGTTCAGCTCTTAAGCTGCAATAGTGAACATTTCTTGTCCTTAAAAATAAAGTTCGAAGAAATTGCAGCACCGAATCATAGAGTTTTAAGCTCTTTCCCACCATACTTGCCAACTGCTTAACAAGTTCCCCCTTCCGCCGAACCTGTATTTCAAATGTCATTAAATATAAATCATTATCTTCTTTTACGTTTAAACAGGACTAGACTGCTCGAAACGCGGCTAACCTTAAACTTCCAATTACATGACTAGTAAATCTTAGTTGTAAAATTATTTAGCCGTTCTACCTTTGGAGAATTGGAGAAAAATAGGTTTGTGACGTTCTCGTAATCAAAAAGAATCTTCTCCTTTTGTCTGATGTATTGAGTGAAAAGTGGACCGACATGATCTCCAAACAGGGACTGATTGTCTATCCAGATTTGCTGTTTCACTTCCATGTCACAAGCTTCGTATAAGGCCTTGTCGTTGATGATGACATCAAGATACTTTTGCTTAATAGTAGGCATATTCTTAAGAACCGCAAGCACCTTCGAATTAATATCACACACAAAATTAATAATTACATATTTAATGTAGACTTTTATACTATTTGGGCCGATCTAGAGCATCAATAACTTAATCAGCTTACAACTGGTCTTAGAGCTGCAATCTTGATCACAGGAAAGCTGTTCTTCAACAATCTGTTAAGAATACGTCTCTTGGCTCGTGAGTCTTCTTGACTGCCCAAGATATTTATTTTACCAATCAATGTATCCCGAAGCTCCTGCAATAGAAATAAAGTATAATTTTGGCCACCGTTTCAAGCGCTTTCGGTCGGGCGTGTATGTTCACGCTCACGAGTTCTCGCGATGAATGAAAAATAGCTTGAGCGATGCGTACATTACCTCCATTACAGAAACGTGGAAATCCAGCCGACGGGTGTCATGTAGATCCAATAGTGGCAACATGGGCCTGAGAGACGGCAGCAGAATTTCATTCTCCGACTACACAACGGTAATGTAGAATTTGTAATTAATAGATTTCTTTCGGCGTACGGGTTTTCATAGTCAAAACAATCAGTGCATGTATCAATGTAGCTAAACTTTAATTCAGCCATAGTTGTATTCAGTAAAAATTCAATTAATCCCTATTCGACATTCTACATTCGACATAATGTGGAATGTGGAGTAGGTAGCTATATGAATTGTAAGTTATTGCTTGGGCTACATTATTGATATACGTTTTGGTGAATGACGAAGCAGCTGTGTAGGAAACATGAGTATCGGTGGTACTTACCTGAAATTCATCAATGGCCTTCAAAGGATCGGAGCAATTAGTGAGAGCTTCCCGCAAGTAGTCCGTTCCAGGAATTCCAATTTCTTCCAAACCAAAGACGATAGGTTTCTTTTTCTGCTCTTCCGTTTCATCCTCAGAGTCACTGGAGCGAGGACTTTGAGACATGACAACACTTGTCTCACTCTCAGCCGCAACTCCTCTTATTCACAACCAACAAACTAACCAACTGACTTACAATGAGCGTGCCACTACCACTTGCTAGAGACCGCGGAGGACCAGCAAATGATGGCGGGACGTGGGGCACAACAATTACTTACAACTGCTAACTTGAACTTGTGACACTGGAAACAACTAACTGCAAGATTGAAGATGAAGATGACAGATGAACAACAACCAACAAACCCGATTGTTGTTTTTGTTCAGTAACAGTCAACAGTGCAGGGACAGCGCTCCTGTTGTTGGTTGTTCTGAGGCATTCGGCTTTGAAATAGAAGTGAGCACGATTTGCGGGAGGACAGGCTCGGAAGAATCGTTCAGAAGCTGGTAAAAAAGGGCTGAGTTGTGTGCAGGCGTCGGTGAGCAGCTTGGAGAAAAAAGCCGGGCCGTGGATAGGCTCCTGCTCTGGACGCGGGACTCTCATAATAAAACCGCCCTCAACTCATTGTTAAATATTCCTGGCTGGCCCTATTTGCATCCGCCGTCATAAACTGTAAACAGGTGATGACAGGCTGCACAGTTGACAGTGACTGGAACGAACGCGACTGTAATATTAGGGTCCAGTTCCAGTCAGCCACAGGTCACAGGTCAAGTTGACTAAAGCATTTTGAAAGAATAGAACGGACAACAGAGCGGTGTCATTCATTGGGCTGTATGTAAGTTGACATTGGTAATTGGAATGTGACGTCTTAAAGTAATGTGGGCAATGGATCCAGTAGTGCCTGGCGCGCCGAGCCTGGCTTGGCGTTTTTCTTTCTCTGTAGGTCCAGTTTCATGAAGATCATTTATACCTGATTTGTAATTTATGTCTTACCTATTACAAATTAATTATCGGCCCTGTCGCTCACCAGGCGTCAGTTGCCAGTAGTATGTATGTAGTTGATAGAGTGTAGGTCAATAGTCAATAATAATAGTACAGTACATAGTACCAAGTCAAAAGTCTAGTCACTAGCAATAGGAACTAGTCAGACTGGGCGTGCGGTCATACTAAAATCCACCGACTTTCAGAGAAGTAGGCTGAGCTTACCAAGCCGAGTCACCTGCAACCTCTATGACTTACCTAATGACCTAGGACTATGGAGGGCCTAATGTTTCAAGCGAATTTTATCTAAATCTACCTTTACTGCTTAGCTGCTAGCGCTCAAGCTTCTCAAAAAGTTTCCTTGGATTTAATTGTTATTGTTAAAATTGTAGAGCGTCTGGCCGATATGAAGGGAAGCAAACATCCCCGGTTTCGGCCCAGCGAGAATACTTCTCAATCATTCGAAGATAACAGTCTACTCCATTCGACAGCAATTGAAGCAAATCAGGGGAAAAGACCACGTTTTGACCCATCGCCTCCCTGTGAAACCACTACACCAGTTACCATAACCGCACCTTCAGGTTTTCCAGTCTTTTCGGCAGTTCTTCAGCAACATGGCTATATTATTGCGAAGCCTAGGAACACTATGGGTAAGTTCAGAAGCTCGTACATGCGTTTCAAGATTTAAGTTTCTCTTTTTTCGTCACAAGTGCGGATTAAAGTGAGAAACTGATTTGTAAATTACAAATAACGCCGATGCACCGCAAATGTCTTCTCATTCAAATGCATGAACAGTCTTGATATTAAGCTAAAAATAAATAAGTACTAATCTTGTTGCTTTGATTTAGCGGTAGATCAACTCGTGTTCCGGAAGCGACTATCAGACTGGATCCAGGAAAAACGCAATGAAGAGCCTCAAGCTAGCAACGACGTCACAAAATTTATCTCAGCTATGAACGGATACTTGACTGTTAATGCTAACTTGGCTCATTCCGTGACTCCTACGCTGGTAAGTGTTTTTCCAATTACCATTCATCTATTTACAATAGTGCGTGTTGCTAGTTTAGCATAACTTAAAAATTAAGGAAATATGTAGGTAGTACGGTTTTGCCTAGTATTAATTAATATATTTCTGGGTTTTGTCTAGCATCCAGATGAAGTCTTTCAAGCTAGCTTACTGCACAATCTACTCTGTATTGCCAGTTTACAGTCGCATGTTGTGAAAATTCTCCTTCCTGTTCTTGCTGAATCTGCGTATACTGCCAGGTAAGTTGCTTTACCTTTCCTATTTTATTTTTATTGACGTTCACAATGGCACCGATTATATCTAAATTCATGCTTATTGTGAACGTGTTCTTAGTTCTCAAGAAGAGATTGACAAGCTGGTCTCCATTCTGACACAAATGAAATGGTTGCCTAATGTAGCAGAAATGCCAACATTTGCAAAAGTTCTTCTCGACATGGTTGAAAACGCTACTCCCCTAGCTCAAAAGGAAATGGTACGCTTTTTGCCAGACATAATACCTGAGAAACAACATTCGAAAGTTGCGAGTGCTCTGAAGTAAGACTTTTTCTGTTTACGGTTCTATTTGGTTTACTGAATTGCTTTGTATATGCTACTTATAATTGTACGGTGTCCTTAAATCAAAGGCGTATGCTGGATTCTGGTTCCGAAGTGGTTTCTTCGTTAATGGACTGCTTTTCAAGTCTGGATATATCAGAAAGAGAATGGGACTCCATAAGAGAAGCTGCTACTATTCAGATGTTTAGTGCTCAGCTACAAGATTTTCCAGCTTACTTTGCATTTCTTTTCCGCACTGAGGATCCAATGGCTCTCGGTGAGGTAAATATTATTCAGTGATTTTTTACAAGACGGACCGTGTGAAAATTAATAAATCGGTTTGTTTATGTTAGTTTAGTTTTTTAAAGCCGTAATCATTTATTTGTAGGCTTAGATGATACCGTATGGTATAAAACAATACATTTGAAGTAGTGTCGATTTTCTGAATTAATTTCTAAGTTTATGCATGAAATGATATTACTGACACTCCATCAGCATTCTATATAGTGATTGGTGCCTTCTTCCAGAAGGGCAGGAATTCCATTTTCCAGTTCACTTCACATCAAAAATTGTTTTTAAAAAATGCTACAATTTTGAATTAGATCATCGCAGAAATGCGTGAGAAGCTTGAACTTATTCCATTTGGGAATCATCCGAAAAATGCGGCTTACATGGTAGAGATTGTGGAGAAAATACGATTTTGTAGTTCCGTGAATCCACACTTGGTCTCAATCTGGTCTAAGGTAATGATTCTCATTCCCACGATGGTAAGGTAGTTTTTTTTCGTGCAATCGTTGCTACCTTAACCTCTATTTATTATTTCAGCAAGTTAAGGATAACTTAACTTCAGATGGAGAAGCGAAAGCTCTGGACTTTATTATGTTACTTATATTTGCGGAATCCTTCAAACCACCGTTGGTGCCACTGAAGATGATACTCTACAAACACCGTCTTGCTGCAAACTTACTGACTCATGTTCTTGAGCATAATATGCCGGTATGCTTGTTTTTGCTTTTCATTTATTTCGCCAACTCCCACATGTCGGTGATAAATAATATTATGCTTTTATAATCAGTTCAACATTGTATATCAAAAACCTAATATTGTTCCAATTTAATGTTCTTGTGTTAGATGATTAACCAAGTGTTTCCAACTCTGGCAAAAATATGTGATAGCTTTCTTCGGGGAAAAGAGGTCAAGGCACAGGCAGCTATTGAGCACATTTACGTGTAAGGGTATTGGCTTAGGTATCTTTTATCTTAAGCTATTTCCTGAAATGAACCTTAGCGATTTACTGATACAGCAAACTCTTCTTGGCCGTTGGTCCCATCGAGGCGCAAGAAATTGCTGCAAATTTGACCAGTGTTCTACTGAATGGATATACAACAAGTCGAGAACCTGTGCTAAGGATTTTGACAGCAATCACTCAAGAAAATGCGAAAAAGCTCTTGATTCTCGCCCCGCACATAATGGTAATGTCCTTAACTATTCATTTTCTGTTGCGCATATTAGTCATCGCTGAAATGTTTCTTTGATTGCTGGACTGCTTACCTAGTCCATTTTGGAAGGGGTTATGAAGTATCCGCCTCACCTTATCCGGCAACTAATGTCAGTATTAGCAACCTTGTCGTACATCCATGGGAATCCTGATTCGGAGCGATTTGGAGCTGAGTTTGCAATATTTCTTCGGAAACAACTGACTCATACTAATATGGAGTCCAGGTATGAGCAATCGGTATTTTCATCAAGCTTGCTCTGTTTTTGATATATCTCACGACATTGCCTTACAGTATATTTCTGGAAAATACCCTGTCTTAATTTAGTGCTTCGACCTATGATTTTACTATGCAGATGTTTCGGTGTTCTTGGAGCTTTCACTAATGTTTTGCAACTCTCAAAACAACCTTATTCTCAGCACAATGCAGGTGAGTTATGTTTTGGGTCGAATGCTACATTAACATCACAAATAAAAACTCCTAAATGTTTTCCCTTTCAAACAGACAAAATTCGAGAGCTTATGGAATCAGCTTGGTCATTTGTCAACAATGAAGAAGAGCCCTGTGGCATATTTTTTGACGAATTCTCAAATGTTGTCCAATACCTTCCTGCCCACGTCCGCCACTATTTTCGTACCATCCTCGAAGCCAAGTTTATTGTAAGTTTCCCTCGTCCTATATTGATATTGTATTTTGCGGAAGTCCAACTTAGCAAATATGTGTTCTACCGTCGTCATTGTGGGCTTTACAGGAATCTTGGACTGTTTCCTCTTCGTCTTGTTCAAACCTAAGATTTGCACGGGATAAGCGTTCCTCTCTGAAACTTAGCCCAACATTCGATGCAAGTAAGAACTCTCCAGCTGCAGCTCGAATAATTATTTTTGAAGAGAAATCCTTAGGAATGAGTCCCAGAGTTATTCCTGCCCACTTGAGACTGATCGCTCTCCTGGTCAAGACCGAGGCCACAGACATGGCCAGTATTGAATTTTTGCTTGGCTGTCCGTTGTTACTTCCAGATTTGCTGTGTAAGTGTAGAACGTACATCGGATTTCACCTTTCTTGATCTTGCGCTCCTACCGGACCCAGCTTAACGGTTAACGGAATACATGGAACATTGAACCATTTTGATTTTACGTTTCATACTCATATCAGTGTTAAGCAACATTGGTTTCGTAAGTAGAAACGACAAGTAAAGCTGGGAGAAGAGGAAAAACACAGAAACAGAAAAATAATAAGAAAGAGACCACATTACGCACGTCCATAGTTGGGCAAAGTCCGGAGGCCCGGAGGGCTTGGGCCTCCGGCAGATTTTGGGCCTCCAGCCCTCCGGCTGATTTTGGGCCTCCGGCCCTCCGGGCCTCTAGCAGATTTTGGGCCTCCAGCCCTCCGGGCCTCCAGCAGATTTTGGGCCTCCAGCAGATTTTGGGCCTCCGGCCTCCGGAGGCCCATGGGACTCCGGCCTCCAGAGAGCCCTCCAACCCATGCCAGTTAGGCAAAATCGGAGG
>VNWX01001154.1:0-16416 GCA_009869905.1 Ceratophysella communis
GATAAGGTCCAGTTGACGTACAAGTGCAATGACAGACGATTAGCGTTACCCGAGGATGACCTGGCCTAACCCGTATCGGCCGGAGGTTGTCTGTCACCCATCCCCATATCTAATTCGTTTAATTTACAAACATTATTTGCGCTATTGTTTTAATAGGGAACAAAAAAGCATGTCTTACCACCTCGCAAGCTGGAAGGCAACTGAAGCCTCTTGCCTCAGGCCACATATATATATATATGTACTTATTGTTTTAAATATTTGAAATATAGACTATTGTCTGAAACTTTTGTATGCGGCGCGGAGCGGAATCTAAATACGTCCGTTCGCTTCGGCAACCAAGCGCAGACTGATGAAAAGATGAACATGCTCTTATGTCAATAGAGACTATTGACTTAAACAAATGTATGCGCCGGGGAGCAGAGTCCGAGACGTCAGTCCCCTTCGACTTCTAAACTATGACTGATGGAAGTAAAAATGATCTACCTTATAGAGATGAGTACCTGAATAATCTTGCGCTGTAGGTAGGTATAGATAGAGTACCTATATCCATGCGCAGTAGGTATTTAGTGGCTATGTCCATGCGCAGTAGATATAGAGTGGCTATATCCATGCGCAGTACGTATAAAGTGGCTATATCTATCTATGTGCAGTACATGTAGAGTGCTATATCCATGCGCCGTTTTTATAGTGATCATATTCATGCGCAGTAGGTTTATGGTGATCATATCCATGCGCGGTAGTTATTATAGTGACCATATTCATGCCAAGTAGTATTATGCGAAGTGCCATTTTTCGGACTACTAGGATATTAATCTTCATACAAAATGGATTAAGTAAAATATATATTCTTTTGAAACGTCCTTTCATCAAGGACTTAGCATACCGAGACCCGAGACTTGTATTTTTGCTTTAAAATTGCCTTCTTATCCTATGCGGTCATAAATACTTTAACATCATGTCATGATCATAATCAGAACTGTGGCGAGTGTCGCGTATGAACACAGGGTTTCTACTAAATTGTAAACGCGAAAGGAAATTTTTAAAAGCCTTATAGTTCTACCGAGGCACTCGGATTATTGCGTTACTTACACTTCCCCAGTTAATCCGCATGCCGATTATTTACTTTTTGCCAATTACAGTATACACAGACAGGGAATTATGAGTATGAGACGCCGCGTTTTGAAAACCTCGAATTAGTTAGAAGCATCTCTGCTCGTTCGTAGTGAGTGCGGGAGAAAGCAAACTTTATGATTAGAACAATAGCAATAAAATTTACAATACTAGCGAGAACGAAGGACAGCACAAACTATCTCCAGAAGAAGCTTCTCTGGAGATGATCATTGCACTTAAATAAAAAGAGCTAATCAGCATTTTGAGTCTTGGAAGGATTAACTTCAATTAATCAAATTCATGAAAATACATAGCATTTTCGGCACATTCGTAATTTATTTTGATTTCCTACGCCTCCACTTTTTTTTAGTCAGTTAGGTAGGCATTCAGCAGAGCGTTGATGATTCGATGAAGATCTGGATTCCAGATTACTTAAATAATATGCTCCAAATCCAGATCGCTGCCCTGTATTTGTGTGCAATATTGAATATGAGACGGGACGCGACACACAACGGGAGCGGCTCGAGAAACCAGGGTAGGGTCCTGTCCTATTGTAGTCCAGCTAGTTCCTCCGTCCAATCAGTCAGAACCAGGCGCCACTGGGCCTTTGCTTTGGCGTCTCTTTTCATTTCACACTACAGAAACCTGGGGTTTCACTTTTCACTCTATAGGCCAAGGCAAGTGCCCAGGTGTGCCCGCCACTTTGCCCGTTTTCCTGTTTGGATCTCCAGTAAGCGTTCCTTCGTAATTCGTAATTGCAAGTTTGTCCAGTTTGTACACATCCGTATTTTAGATTCAAGACTCAGCTTTCCCTCGATTGTCAGTTCAAAGGTACTTTAAGAGTCTTGAATCAAGACAGAAATAAACTTATACTTACATAGTAAGTTGTGTAATTTAAAACTAAGAGAGAACGCTAATGAGTAAATTAGCTACCTGTTTGTATAAACATTTTTTAAGCCAGTACAGAGCCTCAAATTTAAGGCGTGCTTTCCGATTTCCGATTCGCAGTAGGTAATAGTGCAATGTGCAATAGAGCACGTGTAATTAATTTGGGCTTCCTTCAATTCAGAAACAGGGTACTGGCGACAGGCGTCGATGTAATCACGCCAGCCATGCTAGCTGAATCGAAATTAGTGGCATTGCAGCTTTAAATAAATCAAAAATGCTTTATAATGCCACTGCTCCCGAACCCGAACCATAACCCAGAACAAAAGTCATAGTACTTCCATACTTCAATCTACTAGTATAAGATCAAATAATTATAGTATTTTGAATGAATGATTTGTAGGCGAAGAATGAGCGGAAGTCAGGAGGAGCGGAGCGGCGGTGACGAATGGTGGCGAGAGTGGATCGTCTGGATCGTGAAGAATCCCTGGGACTTTCTCTACTACCTCTTTCTTTGTCTTACTCCGCTCTTCATCACGTCCATGATTTCGTCCTGGAAGCTCTCCAAGTCCTACCAGGCACAGGTCAACAAGGACAAGAAGCGAGCAGCCAAGAAGTCAGCGGGACCCAGTTCGAGCAAACCAAGAACTAGTCGCACGCTCCGCAGTAATTCCAGCAAGATAGATTAATGTACAAGCACAGTGCCCTCATAATAATCAGAAGATACCCATTCCAGTCATTTTCTACCTGTTTTTTTTTTTTGTAATTTCAAAAATTTTTAACTTGAACCTGGCTTTCAATTAACTCCTCTTTCCCACCGTTACTCGGTTCATTCCAAATGTAGGATTCTGAGATTTTAGAAATAAGTTTAAGTTTACATTCCCGTGTTACCAATTTGTGTGATTCAGAGCTAAGTATTCTTTGTACATATAAATACTGACTTCAGTTTGAGATTAGTTTTGTATATGAACAACTTTTAGTAGCTTTCACTTGACATCATAGCACTAGTTTTCGACCTCACTCATCGATCAACAACTGTTCTTTGTAATTCTTAAATACAATTAGGTACTTGCATTATTTTACTATTTCAGCCAAGTCCCAAGTCAACGACCTGACTGAAAAATATTCGAACGATTTTTCCTGTTACAGATCACAAGGACATTCAGCTATTTCCATTCCCACGCCCACGAATGTAATGACTTCGAAATCCGATATTAAAATAAATATGTGAGTACCGGTTTTATTAAACGAATTTGTCTTGTCTACCGTCGATTCTTATTATTGTGAGCATCAGAGACCTGTCAGGCTGTCAACGTCAAACTTGGACGTTTAAAGTGTTGACAGATTATTTACATGACTCATATTTTCAGCGAGACTCCGATGTGGAGTCAAATACCGTCAACAATCTGTGAGCTGACTAGGAATCCTTTTTCATCTTCTCTTCACCAGGAAATATTTCATATTCAATGTACTTCGGAAACGCCTGAGAAAATACATATATTTTCCATGTAGTACCCAAAGCCTTCAATCATCACATGGCTGAATCAAATCATCAGAATCAAATACTTGGAAACAGGAATTACCTCGACGCCTTCCTTGATGGGTTTCGGTGCTCCGGTGGGTTCTTTGGCCTCAAGCTCCGCTGCATTCTGTTTCTTCATATCGGAAATAGCTAAATTCTTCATAATTTCTTCTGTCGTAGGAGGAATCTCTCGACGCCCACGTAGCCACGCTGGAATTAGCGACATGCTAAGTCGTTTATTACAATTCTTCAATAAAATAAAATTACAAATGCAAAAGGGGAACATTATGGATAACTCACACTCCCATTCCGAAGGCATCTTGGCATCAAATCTCTCTGAAACTGCAGGTTCAAACCATCGTGAGGATTTTCTTTTTCCAACGCTTGGATCTGAAAGTAGTAACAGAAGGGACGCCAAATAGAATTAGTCCCGATGAGCCATCAAACTAATCTTAAGTAAGTATCGAAAAAGTTTCAAGGGACTTACCTGCAGCTATTTCAAAGTACTTATTCCCGAACTCGTCCTTGCCAATAAGTGTACCTCGCAGTTGTCGAGGTTTGAATGTGTTGATAAAGTTGTTAAATATCATTTGGAAAATCCCTCGACTCTTCGACATTCTTATATTTATATTTTAGCTACACAATGGCCAAAACGTACAACGTATAATGAATGACTCACGTTTCTTGTTTGTCCTACTCCTATCGGGTCTAATTATTAGCCAGTCTGTAGCTAATTCATAGCTCAGCTCTAGTCCCCAAATATAGTAATAATCTAGTATACAGTTAGTACCAAAAATTAATGAAACAATTATTGCAAATAGTTGTCTCTTTTTCGTTTCCGTCGTCCCGTCAATGAAACAATCCTTGTCACTTTGAAAAAGTCGTCTCACGTGAAAATTCAAACCCCAGAAATCCCGCATTGCAAACAACCGGCTTAATTACGCAATACGCAATACACGCTCGGCCAGACTTGACGCCACCGAGTTCGCCCTTATTCGCATGAACAAATCATCCTCGAAAATAATAAATTGTTAGCCTCATTTTATAATTAGAACCTTCGTAAATCATAAATGAGCAGAAGCATGCACTGTGTGTGGTCCTGCTGCGATATGATTCTGAAGTTCTGTGATGGAAATCGAAAACATGAATTTAAAAAAATTTCAAGTATTTTGACCCAATGTTTAAGCGGTCATCCTTCATTTTAATTATATAGGTAGATGAAAGACGGATAACAGGAATACCTTTAAAACCTAACCTTCTATTAATCTGCATGAAGCTGGAATTTAGAAGTGTAAATGAACTTGCATATGCGCACCATTTGATCTGCGAAATTTTCCACAATGGTCGGCTATCGGCTCAGCACAGCAGCGTTTTCACAATTATGCAATTAAACGCCAATTTTCTGGTTCGATCGAAGAAAAAAATCGTGGTCAATTCTGTTCTGGTTCTGTGTGTATTCATTGTAATACAAGAATTACACTTAATTTTATTTGCAACAATTCTTAAATTATTGCCAGGGTTGTTGTAAGTTTGAACTTCGACATCTATGTAAATAAATTAATAATAGATGAAGATAGATACAGCATAAGAATCCCCTAATTTCTTCAAATTCTTAATTGATTACTTATTGAACAACCTATTTTCAGTAGGTAATACACTAAATCAGTCCCAAGATAAAATTACAGAAATTGCACGAAAAGATAAGTTCCCAACACTAGAAATAGTACCCGATGTCAACTCGAATCAAAAATTACCTTCGGACACTAAAAATTAGAATTAAAATCACAAATACCTACTCGAATGTAAACGAAATATGAGGGCATATTATTGTGTATTGCGTACCTTTACATTTTCAGTCTTATAAATCTTGTGTTTTATAACCTTATTCTTAAAAACACGATACAAGACAGCGTGCATGACTACTTAAAAAGATTAAAATTAACACACACAAACACAACGGTGTTTCAGCCGAAGATATGCGAGCCCTGTTATTTCATTGGACTTAGATAAGCATATTCAATAACAAGCCCATTAAACCCGAAATTCTATTATTGCAAATCTAAGAGACAGTAAAATAACAGGGCTCTCATATCTCTGGTTTTAACCCGCAATTTTTATTCCAAGTACGACGACATCGTAGAACTCATGTCCAATGCTTAAGCATAGTTAACCCTTTTGATATAATGGCGGCGTATATGGAATATTCTAGCGGACACCTTACCTAGGATTAGTTATTATTAGATATGTTAAATATATTAACATAATATGTTAGTATTCTGAATGGGGGTTTCCCGTGCTCAGAACGACGTAGGTACATACATCATATTACACGATCGAACACTTCACTGAAGATGAGTTGATATAGGAATTGAAACATTGACTGAATTTCTATTTATGTTAAAAATACAGTTCCGGTCGACGTATAATAATAATAACACAATTCAATGTAGTAAAATCAAAACAAATTGGAATACAAAAATAAGGGTCGAGCTATAGGGTAACGAGTAACTTCAACTACTTAAATACGGTCAACATAATACTGCTCTGCCTCAACTTGATTATTGAATGGGCCGAAGGATTAGATCAGGACCGGGGGTTAGGTTTGGGGATACATTAGAACCTGATTAGAACTAGAAACTAGACCTGCTCTGGGCAGAGCACCACAGAACACATAATTTTGCTCAAATCATATGTGACTATAAGACCACTCAAAGACGCCTAATATACAAATGTAGCCTTTTTAGCTTCTGCCGAATTTTATTACGGTACCTACAAAAAATGAAAAACTTTTTTGTAAAGCACTTAGAACTTAAATAAGCTACACCTCCGTAAATTGTGCGTCTTTGAGTGTTATGCCATGTTATATGGCTAAAAGGTTTATAAACTGTAAACTTGTAAACATTATGTGGCACCCGGTACAAAACGGTGATTACACAAATTCTGAGCAATTCGTTGAACAAAATAAAAAGGGGATAGTGAATTATAAAAATTGAGGCTTGCCGTGGTGAACAAGGGCTTGACAGGAACAGGAAAGCAGGTAAACATATTTCAAATTGTTTCATGAGATCAAGGAATTCAGTCACGTTTGCTAATTTCAAATAGTGAAATACAGTCAAAATGGAGGCCAGCAGTTGCTTTTCGCACTCTATATTAATATTAGACGAAAAAAGTGATTGAATTCCTCGATTTCATGAAGAAAGGGATAAAAGTCGGCAATAAAACAGTCATTTTAGAAGACACCCAGTTCACTTCATACAAGAAGTACGCATTTTATAAATTGAATTGTTCCAGCCATAAGAAACAGCTCATGTCACAATTGCATAATCCGGAATCCGTCTGACCATGCTTTCGACATGGTATACGTACATACAAAGACTTGCTTCTGGTTTAACTCGGCTTAAGCGCTCGCTGTTATTTAAATTAATCTTAAGTTTTGTAGAAATATCTAAAGGGCACAAATTCGAACGTTGATTGGTAAAAAAATAAAACGTAGTAGCCTTTCGTGTTAAACTGGAAACCTGCGCAAGTTTTACGTCAAAAATATTTAAAATGCTGCAAACAAACTTTAACGAATTCTGCGAGCAAATGCAGGTATGTGGAAAATCTTCACTACTGAATTAATTTTGTTTAGCACCGTATACAGTATTTTACTTACTGTGTGTTATGGTTTGCATTAACCACGCTGTTTGCCTAATCAAGACATAAATATATGATTTATACGAACCATTGTGAAAAATGATCATTTTAAAAATAAAATTAAAAGTAACTGGAAATCAGGCACTCTGATTAGACTAATAAACGCAGGACGCAGGAAACGCTCGATCAGCTTGATAAAACAGAATGCTTTGATATTCCGACCCTGGTCTGGCTTGGCTTTGAAAACAGAGCAGGGTTTAAAACTTGTACAAGAAAAGATCCCATCCGTGATTCAATTGCACCACTCGCTGTTTCGGTGAACAATTCAACTTATAAAATGAACTAGTGTCATTCTAATGTTATTACCTCGGGCGGATCAACGGGGATACTTTGGATTGTAACAATAGGATTTGGTCTCATCATTAATTTCTTCTTTGGAGGCAGCGGACACTGGCTTCTCACTCCCATCCCAGGGCCTTTGGATGCTGCTGGTAAGGTTTGTATGCCTTCGGGTGGTCCTCTTGATCTAGGTTGATTAGTAGAAGACGGAGCGAATGGTTCTACAATAGAAAATGAAGTCAGAATATTACTTGATGGAATCACTGGTATATCTGATCTGAAACTGGTACTCTTAATTCGTGATAGCTACAAGCATGTAGGACTCTGAGTTCATGAGCTACTGCTGATAAGACTGAGAATGAAACTTACGTTTGACGATCTTTCCAGCTCTGTCGTATTTACTGGTTTCGGGGTGCATAATCGAAGTGTGACCCTCTCTCTGAGCTATGGGAGACCTGTTTGTAGTTAGGTCAATTATTTCCGGACTCCCACTACTAGAATAAGGAGATGTCCTATTGGCAGAGTGTGCCGCGGGAGGGTTGGTATCTAGTCTGGTCATTTCCAATTCCGGATTCAAGTACGTAGTCGAGAGCCCGGGACTCACAAATATCGACGAGTGGGCCTTGAATGGAGATGTATTAAGTCTACATCTAGGATTTGGTGGTAATGATGGAGGAGGCGTTGTTTCCCTCAGAAGTGATGGTGAAATTGGCTTAAGTTTGGGTCTGGGCCGAGGTCTCTTCTCCACCACACCCGGATTTCTCTGTGATGCTTTTGGCGTCTCGGGTGGAATTGAAGAAAAATAAGTAGATCTCTGACCAAAGGTATCAGATGACGGCTTAAATAAAGATGGCCTTGCCCCGGGAGTAATGTTAGTTGGATTTCCTTTGCTTCCATAGTTATGATTTGCGTCAGTGCCTACAGAGTTCATTAAGGAAGTGGTGAAAGTTGGGGCCTGGTAAACTTGCGGCAGCGAAACTGGGTTTTTGCGGGATGATGCAAGTGGATTATTGTTTGGCGAAGTAAGCAGTTCACTCCAACTGTTACCGTAATCTCGCGCTATAGAGGTGGCTGGCTTTTGTGACGAATGTGAAGAAGTACCTCTGGTCATTTGATTTTGAAAAAACTGGGACTGCCTGAATACTTTCATAAAATTCGATTCTGGAGGCGTCTTTGATACTAGTGCAGGCTTTGAAGCACTGTTCCGTTTAGATGCTGAATTCATTCCCTTCTTTGGAAGTTGAGGTAAATCAAAATTCATCCAGGCAGCATTGGGTATTAGATCTGGCAATAGGAAATCATTTTTGGAAGAACCTGCAGTACTAGCTGTTGATGCTTTGGGTCGACTGGTAGAGGCGGATGTGCTGGTATTCGTCTTCGCTTGCAAAATACCTTGACTTTGCAGACATGACTGGTAGGTTCTTATGTAGTTCTGTAAAAGTTCATGACCTGTGTATTGGGACATAATGGGAGCAGCGTTTATATTATTCGTAGAAGTCGATGCTGCTGGTGCTGGTGGCTTCTGTTTCTTACTCGAATTGACAGTCGACGGCTGTTGAGGAAACGCACTGCCAGTTACAGATGTGATAATTGGCACTTGAAAATCTGAACTTTGAGAGATCACGTTCGATGGAACTGTTGAGTGAGTTGAGGGCTTGGGCTTAAAAGCCGAGATTTCGTGATACCTCGGTGGTACGGTAGTTGCAGCCGGATTAGCTGTAGGGATTTGTCTTCGGTGGAGATGGACCTTTCGTTGTACATGCTTGCTCGCAGTAGGATGACGTCCTGAAATTCCATTCTGCGAAGAAGCCTTTGAAAACACAAGTGCATCATTAGAATAACTGAACACTGAAATACCAGCATATCGTTGTAAAAATCAAAACGCAAGGGAAAGCCAATATTTCAACTTTTTTTTAAGCATAGAACCGTCACAACGCAAGCCGTGTGTTAGATATTTACCAACAATAGTTCAAAAAACAGATCTAATGAATTAAACACTGTACCGAATGTGAAGGTTGGTCTTGAGGCACAAGCTGCTGAGGGGCGGATTGTGATTTGTTATAGGAGCCTTTCTTCGCTCCATTTATTGTTCTTGACCAAGATACATGTTGGAAATATTTAAAGGCATGCTCCACTGTCGCAGTTTCCGACTCTAATTCAAGTCCCTAAATGTAAACAGGATATTGTTAGTTCTGTAACTGAATCCTAGCAACATGTACAATTACAGCGCCATTACTATTTCTTTTTTAAAAAAAATATACCTTTGATTTGATAAATGTTGTGTAAGCAAGAACCAGAAGATTTGCCATCGGATTCTCCTTTCCAAAGGAAGAGCTCTTCTGAAGCTTGACGTAGGACGAGAAAATTGATAATCCAACTTCATCGGTTGCTTTCTTTTCACCTGACAACATGCGTTTTGCAGTCGCAACAGCTTTTGCCATTGCATGTTGAGAAAGTTGTTGTCTCTCCGAGTCATATAAGCATTTCTTATCGTTGTCCGGTATCTTCGACAGATTAATTCCGATTTCCGTCAGCATTTCAACATCATTAAGCTCACTCAGAACGTCGATTAACAGTTGCACAGTTTTCGCCATGTGGTACGGAAAACTTCCCGGACGGTCTATATCTTCCACTGGGTTCCTCCAAATTCCCTATTGCAGAATTATCTCAGATTACATCACGTATCCACAACTTCCACCAAATAAGCTTGTTGTGAAAATAAAATACAAGAACTTAATAAAATAGCTTACATTGAAAAAGTTTGTGAGTTTTCTGTCCCCAAATAGTCCAGATATTCTTTTCTTGTCCGTTTCACTGCCTAGAAGCCACTCTTTGCTAATTTTTAGATGAGATTTGCAAAATGTAAAATAAATGTACGCAATTCTGTAGTAGGACTTGTGATGAGTGGAAAATCGAGATACACATTCTTCCATTGCTTTGAGGCATTGTGAAATGACTCTACCATAATTTACATCTTTGAAGTGGATATTCAACTCAATAGCGGGGTGCTTAGGCTGGTCTGCAATTAGCTTCGCTTCTGCAGCTTTTTGTTCTGCTACTTTTGCCGCAGCAGCGGCTTCTTCAGCCAGTTTTCCTTCACGCAATTCCTTTTCTTTCAGTTTTTCACAAAAGCTTGAGAGTCCAAAGGAAATAGGTTTAGCGGGGTCTTCAATTATTACAGAGTCGCTGGAACAGGAGTCACTGGAGTCAATGCTCGAAGAAGGACCAGAAGATGATGAGCTACTTGATATCACGGGACCATTTACTTCCTCTTTCTCCATAACATCCACTTTAGATACCAAATCATCCAGAATACTCTTGATTTCAAGCAGATCCTGTATTTAGGCAGGAGTAATGACGTGAAATTAAAATTAAACCTTGAAAAATATTGTTACACAAAACAGCTTGTTTTTTGTTCGAACCTTCTCGTTGGGTTTTCTTCGCTTAACCTCCGCAGCTTGCTCCTGTCTCTTCCGTTTTGCCATCATGAATGGAGACTCGTTTGCTCGCTGGACAAATCCCAGTAGAAATTCCTCCATTTCTTGACTGTGCTCATGCTTCGCGACATATTTTAAGATGCTGGCATGGATTCTGTTCAAAGAAAAACACGACACTATGAAGTACAGTTTGAGTGCTAGCCGACCCCGGTTCGTCTTACCATGGCATATTGCATATAGACAAGAAGTATTAGTGCGTAGCTTACCTGTAGTACATTTCGAGCGCTTCTATCGAAAGTTCCTGTGGAGAGTAGTAGTTAATTTTTGCTGGATACATAGCTCCGCGTTCATGCAAAAGCTTTCCGGCCAACTCATATTGGTCTAGGAACCTCTGCGGATCATTTGGGACTAGCTTCTCCATGACCTTGCCCAGCATGTAATGATTAATCCAGACGTCATCTTGAGCCCCATCATTCCCTGGTTTTTCGCTATCGTTACTGCAACTTTGGACAGTCGGCTCAAAACATTTAACTGCTGCAGCAAGGAACACATCCTTTCTTGAGCTTACGAAATTGAATAAACTCAAGTTTAGAGTTTCTGTTTCGGAGTTCTCGAGGCGCGAGCAGAATGAGTGCATGGAGTAAACAAATGACCCAAACTCAATTCTCAATTTTGAATTGCTTGGTTCAAGATCCAGTGTCTTCCGAAAGCACGCTAGAACCACACTAGCTTCTGTTATGATATCAAGGCTATTAAAATTTTCACAGAACCTAAGTTGGTAGTTAAGCTTCTCGGCTTTGGAGAGGGAGATGGTGGCCCAAGAATTGAATCTAAAGGGCACTAGAGCCAAATCCCACGTGTAGTTCTCAATCGCCTTTGACCATTCTTTTGTCTTGAAGTAATAGTCTCCAATAAGATAGTAAATGTCAACCAAGTAGCTTGGAAACGTGGTGCAACTGTTGGTGATTTGACTTGTTTTACCTCCCAAAAACGATTTCACTTCTTCATAAGCGGCAATCGGCATTAATTCCGGCGGAATTATTGATAAAATACGCTGAAAAAGTGCCTCAGTTTCCGCATTAATGCTGTCATATGTATCAAATTCAGGTAATTGGGTCGGCTTGAAGTACTCGTAAAGCTGCTGGCAATGACTCCACTCTAGAGGTATTCCGGGACATGAATGATCGGTTAAATACTTCACTTTCGATATTTTAGATGGGTGAGAGTAGAGACAGCAGATAGCCTGTTCAATACAATGAGTAAGGGCTTCAAATTCAGAGTACTCCTCGGAAGACACTAATGGTAGCAGTGCATTGAGAGTGAAGATAAGAAGCTTCCCGTCGCCGAGGCAGCAATTGCCGTCGCGACAAAGAAATTGATGAGCGAACTGAAGTAGAAGGATAGAGTTCGGAGTGGTTTCTTCTTCCAGGTATAAAACTGCATTTTGGACTTCTGATTTGTGAAGGAGGCCGTATAAAATACACCACGGTGTTGTCAACAAGGTTGGTGATACGGATTCAAATTCTTTTTGTTCGTATGACACGAGCAGTGAAATAAGGCAATTTGAAACACGTCGAACGTCTCTAGTTGAAAGATCAAAATCACCTTCATTGCAGATCATCTCCAACAAAAAGACACACCGGACAAGAATCCATTCTGGGGTTGCGATTTTTCCTTTGTAAATGATTATCTTGGCACATTCTTCAAGACAATGGCTGTATTTCTTCAGATGGAACAATGAGTCGGCTAGATAAAACTTATTCGTGATATCCCAAGCTTCTGTGTCTCGAGACTGCCAGCATGTAACCAATATTTCAACCAATTCTTCGTAGCTCTTAGATTCATAGAGTTCATGTATACGCGTGACATTCTTCATCCTTGTTACAAACAGGCCCTTGTTTTTCAGTTCTTCTAAGCTGATACAATTGTCAGCTGATGCAGGAATCCTAATGATGTCCCCGGCGTTGAAATAGAGCTCGAAATTCTGCTTAACTTCTGCCAAGTACTCGAGGGCATTATCGTAGTATTTTTCATCGACTCTTGCAGAAGCTAACGAATATTTTGCAAGAAGCCAGTGAAGCCGAACTAGTAGGTTCCCATCTTCAAGAGACTTAGAAACGAGTTTCACTTGAGTGAGTTGGGTCATAAAATCACTGTTGTTAGACAACTTCTGAATTGATTCCGACGAAGCGTTGTCCAGGAGTAGTTCCAACATCGTTAAAGCTATGAGTGAGTCAGATTTTTTCTTTTCTTGAACATATTCGTCTGTACTGAAAGGGTCGGGCATGGAGACATGAGCTCTGAAAAAATTGAAATATTTAATAAAATATTAAAGGTATCATTTATATAACTGAGCTGTTAACTACGTATTTTTTTTAGTACCTACAATACTACAATCAGATCTGATCCTAAAATTCTATACCTGTATAGTGGAAATAATTTCAAATATTCCATAGCCAACTCCCGTGGCCAAGGTCTGTCACTAATACTAGATAACGTTTGGACAAGACCAAGAACGACTTCCATTATATTTGTCCTCCCATATTCCGAAAGGAACTGCTTCACTTGTAAAACTTCTTCTTCAGTTCCGAAATAGAGTTGCGCTTGGAGTACAGTAGTCTCACTTGTTTCTTCTGCATTCGATTTATCAGCTTCTTCACCATTTGCATACTCTACAGATCTAAATCGACAGCTGAATATTAATTTGCTCTGCCTGCAACTTTCATACAGAAATAAAACAAGTTTTCCTTACAGAATTGAGATCGGAATTAGAGCTCCGAGTCTTTCCGCAAATCCACTCTCTTTCTTCTTGATGAGTGGATTTTCTTGAACTAGATTGCCACGAACCCTTTGAGATCGACGCTTCCCTTCAAGCTGCCACCACTTCACGTCTCGTTTGGATTTCCTTGTGCGTTCCCTCTCTCTCGGACTCTCTGACTCTTCTTCCGTCTCTTTATCTTTCGGATCGGCCCCATTCACATCCTCAGAAATTAATTCTCCACTTTCATCTAATTTTAAACAGTGTGATTGAATAATTAGGAATATTTTACATCATTGATACACCATAAAATAGTGTTCTTAAAGTACCGCAATTATTCTCAGTAGGAGCTTCATTGCCACTTGCATTATTTGAATTTCCAACTTCTTTCTCGTCTATTGAGCTTCTGTTCGGGTTTGAGCTCGAGTCCTCTGTTTTCAAGGAGTCTTCCTCCATGGGAAGTACATATGACTCACTGGAATCTAACTCATTTTCGACGAAGTCTCCAGTTAATACAATCGGGCGCAAAAATGACTAGAAACAAAGATCAATAAATAATTATTTGTTAAGTTCCATACCAATCGATATTAGTCCATATATTATTGAAAAGGACTTACACCGAGGGCTCGTATTTCCTCGTAGAACAACAACACGACTCTACAAAGTTCAGTAAATGTGTATGCTTTTAAACCATGGCTGCAAACAGCCACTTTCGACCTCTCCTCTTCTTCCTCGTCCCTTAGACGCTTATTTGCTATGTATTGTGAGCTAAGTAACTTCCTCGCCTCGTCCAAGTATTTTTCCTTCCATTCAGCACTGTACTCTTGTTTGATATTGAGCAAATTCCAGTCAGGGATAGATGACTTCAGGGTCTCTTTTAAGTACGGCTGAAGTTGAAATATGTGATCTCGAAACACCAAGCCACGAATGAACTTGGAATCTTTGGACAAGCCATGGGCACAAAATTTGAGGCATGACTCCGCGTCATTCAGAACGTATGCAAGTGTTACGACGTTTTCCAAACAGCCCCAGTGACTCGGATTACATCTCAAACCTTGGGCGAATGACGAGTAAGCCAATTCGTAGTCCATGACCCTCATAGAAGCAACTCCAAGGCGGTACCAGAGATTAATATTGTTTGAGTCCAGCTTCGTTGCGAGCAAGAACACTCGTACAGCGGCTTTCGGATCAGGCTTCAGTGAATAGTAAATACTGCCTAAATTCTTGAGACAACCAAGTTTCAGTTGAGCTTGCATAGGAGATGGCTTCTTGTCATCAACTTCCTGAAAATAAAACCATAATTATAGGAATTCGTATCGAGCTCATCTTAGAGTGACATCATTGCTAAGAATAGCCTAGTTTTCATGTTTGCTTACATTTAGGTATGGAAGGGTAAGTAACTTTTCCAGGCTAATCGCGGCTTCACTAAGTTGCGAGTTGGAGATTAGTTCGAGAGAGCTGTTGTACAAGTCGAGAGCCTCCGCTTCCTGCGATTTATTATTAAGACAACGAAAATTGGAAAATATTGATTATATTTTGTATTTATGTAGGTGTGGTTTAAAGCGGACTCAAATATTACCTGAACTTCTTTCGTTGGTTTCCTTTGCACCGATGTAGGGTCATCCGACACGGAGTCATTGCTGCTCTCATCTTCATTGAGGGCCTTTATGCGAATCATTTTTGAACGCTTCTTGGTATGACTCACAATCGCAATCAGTTAGTTCTTAATTTTCTGAGTTATTTCCCCATGTTGTCTTAGTGAGCTTAAAAGTGAAAATTAGAACAATATTACAAAGCAGGAAATTAATTTAAATTGACCCCTCGCGCAGAGGCTCATCATAAAATTCCGATTCATATTAGTCTGAAGCGCATAACTTGTGATTTAAAATACATTTTCATACGAGAATTAAGCATGATGTATGAGGGATATGATCGTAATACGTAGTATACGTGACTGTACTGTTGACTGTACTAAATAGCCATGCGGTTCTCGATATAATGACAAAAATACGGTATGACGGTGGTACCTCGTGGCGTCCCAGCGTGGAATCTGGTCATGAGACGTAACACGTAAGCAGCCCGTCCCACCGTCTGTCTGTCACGATGACTATGTCAACGCTGAACGTCAACTAAAATCTAAAATTTATTGGCGCGGCTCGGCTGCTGGCTGCGGCTATGGCTGTTCTGCTCTTTGATCTGAGCGGAGGCAAGAAGCAGACTGAATTCAGAGGAAAATTTTCGCTCGCTTTTTGGGATTTTGGATTTTGCCTGGCTTGGACGGAAATCACGATGCAGCTTCCATCTCGTAGCCGACTACTGCATACTGGCAACTTGAGATCGGCGACGCCACCAGTAGTGAGTCATCAAATTAGAAAGGTTAATGTAACTACAGCCGAATTAATAAATAATTAGAGTACAAGTTTTTAGTATTTTATGAATCGGCAGGCTCATCGCTAAATATTGATAAGAGTTTTCCTTCACCAGGGGCCTCGAATTCAGTATTCAGTTATATGCCATTCGATTTCCAATTAGGCACCCATAATTTAACGAGGAAGGTTTGAGCTTTAGCTAGATGGATTATGCTAGAAGTCATCCAGGGTCGTGCGCGACATATTTTCAAATATAAGTTTGACCCACCCCCCGTGTTTATCTACGAATTAGGGTCACATATACAAAATTTCAGGTCACTGGGTGCAGTGACCTCGGAGCTACATGACCTCAAAATTCTG
>VNWX01001155.1:0-16416 GCA_009869905.1 Ceratophysella communis
GCAAAATAGATAGAAGCAACAGGCCGTCGAACGCTGACTTGAGTGACACAATTCTGCATACAGTTCAACAAGTGGAATTTTATCTGCTTTCGCAAGCAACACAAAAAAGCTTTAAAAACAAACTATAAATTAAAGGGTTTATTTCTGCAAATTAGGGTTCCAAGCCAAAGATCCTTATAAAATATATTGCCAACATGAGCGTCTTACATCTCAATATTCGCAACAGCTCTGTTTTCAAGCAGATTCCTGTCACTCGCCATCAAGGTAAGCAATCCACTTTGACTAATTTAATATCCCATACCCTGTAGATCGCATATTGCGTAGAAGTACATACAAATTCGTACTAAAATTGAGCTAAGCGCGAGCATGCGATGCAATCCATATTTAAAAAGCTGCAAAAAACGTAGCTTGTTAATCTTGTATATTATTTCCGCGTTCGCAAGTGCTACTGATATTTCTGGTGTAATTCAATATTTTCGTATTGCATATTGTATTTTGCATCTGCTTCCGCCTCTAGCTACGATGCGGGCTATTCAAAGAGTACATATAGATATTTTATAGGTTATAACGTTATAAGGAAACAAAAATGCTGGGTTCATCTGCTTCGCCTAGTAACCAAATATTAGGCCTAGAAATTTCCCATACAATTATTAGCTACTGCATTTACCTCGTACATATAATTTCGCCTCTAAAACTAATGTTTTCATTTCACAAGGAAAATAATAATGCAGCATTTCATTTGCTGTTTCTTTGAAAGTCGTGTAATTGCCATATGAGCGTTCTCTCATAGTACTGTCTACTGTCCCACGCTCAGGTCTCACTGCCATGCCATGATCCATATGAAACAGAGTCATCCGAATACAGACAAAAACAGAGAAAGTAATTAGTGTAAAAGGCTAGTCGAGAGACAACATGAAACGCGGGTCCCTTGCTTGGTGAAAGCGGAGGCTCACTGTGAGTGCCTCCAGCTCAATTTCTGCTTGCTTATAATAGTCGGAGTCATAATCATAATTCTCCAAATAACACGTTTTCTTTGATCACAGAGTCGTCAAAAGAGCGCGACAAATACTAAAAACTTTCAGTTTCTTTGTCAATTGAATATTTGTAGTTTTTAGGATTTCAAATTATAAATCTAATACTAGAAATTTCACTTTTAATATGCACTACATATACGGGATCTAGACCGAATTAGACCTAGATTTGTTGGAGTTATCTGTAAAATTAAATCTTAAAACAATAGTCTCGAAATCCTTAATCCACATAACTTTATTTAGTCTCCTAATAATTTTCCTGCGATTAAATCTGCGTAGGTACTTATGGACTGTCTAAAATACATTTAATAAACGCGAACTCGGAAGAATCGACTACTAGCCTAAATCTCATTTATTTAATGATTGAACCTCTTCAATCTACGAAACCCATTAATTAATTCTACTCCAAAGACGTGATCAAGCTCTATACTTTGTAATCCTTTTGAAATACCTCTTGAATTGCCAAATATTTGGAATTAATTCCTGGAAATGCTCTACAGCTTTTCTGCCTTGTGACCTGTGATTCTGCCTAGAGTTAAACTCCAATACTTTTCATTACGGCAGAGACATTGATTTCACAAAGCTGCTGGAGGCTTAGTTTAATAATCCACTTTACAGAACAGAAAGGAAGTAAAACCCGTAGCGGTATTCAATTGGTAAAAGCTATTTCCGTTGCTTTGGATTTACAAACCAGTCCAGACACTGCATAGCATATTGCTTAGCTACGACGTATTTATACGTCGCTCATACAACAGAATTCAATTGTTATTCTTGGAAAAAAGGAAATACTCGAGATGTTTATTCTGATGGTCTAGTCCATCTCAAGTATTGTGTGTCTGTCAGTGCTGTCGGAATTCACAAGAATACCTACATTACAATTTCGCAAGGTTTCTTGGTTCTTGAACGACATTTTAACGTTGGAATGCCAGAGGGGTCTTGTTCCTGGTCTAGCGAGTCCCAAATGACGCTCGAATTGCTCAGTTTCCTTAAGCAAACAGTCGTATCTGTTTCATATAGCTACCAGGCTGTTTAGGAATTACACCTATTGTTTTCGACTTTGTTTTTCGTCTGTCGGTAATACAATAACAGAAAAGCTGGCATTTGCGACGAACACGAATAATTGGAAAATACGGCGGTCATTCGAGACGGACGGACTAGACGGAGCGAATTAGAAATTGAAGCCGCCCTCGCTTGCGCCAATGTCAACACTGGTCAACGAACAATTAAGTAATTGTAGGCGGAACTTCTACTAGTATTCTAGACGTTCTTTATGCACTCGAGATTTAAATTTCGTGGATTGTGAAAGATGTCCAGTCGAGTCTGGCCTAAAGGATGTTGAACTTCATTTGGAATTTGATTCTCATGGTCGCGAAACATGACGGCGAATACGGTCCCCTAGCTGCTTAAGTTTAAAAGGTTAAGAGCGCCTGCCATTTCATAACACAAGGCGTCATCAATGCTGTGGATGTATTTTACTAGTGACAAAGTCCCCACTACGAAAATATCGTCGTTTCAAAGGCAAATCACGGCCACGTGCCTTGAATTGATCAAAAGAATCACAGCAATGTGGTAATGCTGGCTATTGGACAACTTGACTGGCGTGAATTCCCTTGCGGCCAGCAAATGAGCAGAAAACGTTTAATCCTGCACTTTTGTCACCAAACCACTTAAAACTGCACTTAAAACTGCTTGAATCGGGCGTATTTTGATCAAGCTCTGTACTTACGTAACGTTAGTAGTTTTATTTGGTTGTAAAACTGTGGTTTGGTTTGACTCGGGCTTAACGTTGAGAAATCTTTGATTTCTGGTAAATAGTTAAAAGCCATCCACAAGCGTCGCTTACAAATGAGAACAGTACTCAAAACATGTTATACAAACTTTTCAAAATAAATTCAGTCCAAATCGTCTTTGTCAAATCATCCCCGTTACAACTACAAAAATGTTCTTAAAAATGGAAACGTTTCAGAACAATTTGTTTCGTTAAGATTCTCGTAACCGATAAACAACCTCGGTTTGTTGCTGAAGTCTAAACTTTAATTTCGAACCAGGATAATAAATAGGAATACAAGAAAACTATTTGTTATTTGCCCGAAACGATAAAATAAAAATATGAGCCTCGTGAACCGTGTAATTCACCGCAAGAAGCTACCGTGGAATTTAGTTCGCAAAGCGTGAGTATTTACTAACCTGGGTATATGTAGTCCGTCTAACAATTTCTAATTTGCTGGTAGCTCGCTCTAAAGTAAATATTTGTTTGAGACAGTTGGATAATTCTGAGCTCGGTAGACTTCACGTACTGTAAGTTTGTGAGGAATAAGAAATAAAACACCGCAGCTTTGGGATATATTTTATGGGTCAAGACGCAGCATTTACTAAATACGCTACCGTTTGGATGGGCCTTTTCGGAATTTTGCCAGGCCTTGCTCTAAAATATGTTTTGGTCCTGATTGTGAGAAAAATCCTAAAATATGAGCAAAATATACGGAATATTTATGATGTTGTGAGTTACTGGACTGGAAATAAATGAATAGGCTCATCCTCATGGTCAGAGTGATAGATGGCACATCATTTAGAATGCAGCTCTTGTCACGGGAAGGTCAAGCACACCGAACTGGAGAGAAAAATGAGGTTGTCTCCGGAAAACAGCATAATAAATGACATGATTTTTGTTTTACTATACAGTCCATATACTTTGCATCGCGCGGTTACCTACCCATTTATTATTCGCTAATCTAGTGGAATGAAAACGTCCTTGAACCAGCACTTTACAGGATGAAGTATTGACATTGAGTCGATGAAAATTCGAAATTCAAATAGATGGTCGGATCATTGACTTAGGATTTTTTAATAATTCGCCCTAAAATACTTGAAAATTGCGACCGGTTCTTAGGCTTAGATTTTTTTAGCGCGAAATGTCTACTGCCTATGCATTAATGCTGAAGCCTTATTGAGTCGAATATCAGGATGCACAATTGACAGACAGCTGTGACACAAAATCAGTCCCATAACGTCACATTGTTCACAGAATTCAAGTAGGACCTCTCGGGTTGAAGAGGCTGAGAGAAAGATATTGTAAAATGAAGTGAAAGTTGAGTGAAAGCTCTGCTGGAAATGGAAATGCTTCATGCTGGTCCTGACTGAAGACGAGCCACTCCAATTCGTCGTCCTCGACGACGTTCTTTCACTCTTGAATTTACATGCAGAGCTACAGACAATAGTACTTCTACCAAATAGAAGAGAGCACAGTAATGAACTAAATTCCTTTTGTTCCCAGGCTCTCATCAAATACACTTATTGAGATATTCTCCAATTCCTCATTATATTCGAATTCCGAGTACCGCTGTCTTTTCTGTCGTCGAAACAATTGAGCTCAGATTCTCACTTAATGCTCGCTCTCAGTATTCGCCAAATGCGTCAACAAAATTTCAACTTAATAAAAGTACATTTTCCGCTCCGACCGTTCCATTTTGCGGTCAATCACTCCAGAAGCCAAATCCGATTGGTTTACCACAGTCTATAAATGCTGCAAGGCTAACAAGCGTACTTCGAAATGAAGATCAAAATATTATTTTTGCAATTAAATCCTCGGGTTTAAGCGGATTCATGTTTTCCGAATTAGAATTTCGTATCAAAATATTTGCAGTTTTAGATGAACGAAGCCATATAAAATAAATCTATGAGCCTCTGTAACCAGACACCATAAATAAAACTGCGTATGAAATACTCGAATTTTGTGTTCCCTTTTGTGATAAATGAAAGGTTACCTGAGTACTTAAAACTGAGAGTAAAATTGGTTTGAATCGTCGAAGCGTTGAAGCCAACTAATTAAAAACAAATATTGGAGCTAGCAACTCGTATGTTTGAGTCCAATTTGAGATCCAGCCTCCGCCGTGTCCATGTCTGTCCTTGGCAGCCATCAAAAGTCAACCTTGAGCTTTCTCCTGAGCCCATAAAATATTTGTAATATAAATGCTCTTCTTCTTTGGTCTGAGCATATAGTACAGGTGGAGATTAGGTTGCGGAAAGTAGGGAGTTTGCACAGAAATGATTTATTGACGGCTGATTAATGGAACAGCCAACTAAACGCATGGGCTAGAGTTTAGAGAGACGGGTTGGTGGGTCTCGGTCATTTGGGGGAAAGCAATTTGGGCTCGGGCAGTTAATATATAATCTAAAGTCTGTAGATCGCGTATTAGTGAGCCTTTTGAACTGAGCATAGCATTAGCTTAGCTGACCTGATTTTCCGAGCTCAAATAAACGTGGAACGCGAGCAAAGTATATTTTCAGGCACCCTGCAGAGTTGAGGCCGTTATCTTCTCTACATTAGACCTCTGATCTAGTCTAATGGAGTCTTAGCTCGACGTCGTCGTTTGGGAAACCGGAGGAAGCGAGACAGGTAGAGCATGTCATATATTTTTCACACAATTTTTCTAGAAAGTACTGTTTGACCTTGCAGTCTGATATCTTCTGCACCTAAATGACCTTCATGGGATTTGCCGTGCATGGTTACTGGCCACATGACATGCGACATGCTTATCATACCTACTGAACAGATAGATACCTACTCGTAATATTTTTGAGTAAACTTTGAACACCCGATCCAGTTTTCTGTTTGCACTTCAACGCTCACAATACTTGACTGTTATTATGTTGAAAACTTTGAAAATATTCAATATTCCTTTTGACTGTTTACCTGAAAAATGTGTGTTTGTTACGTTTCGTTGATCCTGTCAAAGTTTTCCAATTTGTTCCCAAATCGAAAACGCATCTTTGGCGATTCAATTTCACTATGCACACACCATGTGTGGTTTCTTGACCATGAATTCTCTAAGCCAACAGGGAACTCTACGAAAATCCCTTAACAATTAACTCAGATGAACATTGTCCAATTCAGCTTGACCTTCGTTGCAAGAGGCAAGAGCATGACCCAGAAACAGAAAGCGTGTGACAAGGCAAAAACTTTTCTGAAACTTCGGACACACGCCACAAGAGAAATAATTTTAATATATAAACTTTCACCGCAGGAGTCCATGGCGGCTCGTAGTCCTCTTTTGATAAAGCTAATGTGTTAATAGCTGTGATAATCGAATTGTAGATGTAGTTTTTGTACCTAGTACATTACCTTTAACTACGTAAAATGGAAAAGGTCTCAGGCTGTTCGTGTGTACGCAAGAGCCCAGCATTGCGTGGTGTTGTCCGTAATCAGCTTGAAAGTTGCGAGCTGGTAGGTGCAACTGCTACTTTCAGTTGAGCTCATTTTTGAATTTCCGCAAATAAAAAACTGTCTATTAGGACTCACATTATTGCATAAAGCTCCTAAAGTAATCGGCAAAAACATGTGTACCTTCGCGCTTAAGGAAAACTTTTGCTAATGCTTCGCAAATCCGTCATCGCCATTGCAGATCCGCTCTATTGTCTATTGTGTCACATCCCTGAATCTGCGGACAACAAAGCCGCTCAGGAAGAAAACCACAGGAAAGCATTAGATTAACGAAGAGCTCTTTGTAATTCCCAGTTCCACCTGCGGCCCTGTCCTCGCCTGGCAACCGCAAATTCCGCGGATAAAAAATGAACTACCTCTTGTATCAATTTAGCTAATGATATTCCCCAATGTACAGTTATGACACTACGCCCAAAAAATTGTCAAATAATTTTTTCATCTTGAATTGCCGAGGGATCACCCGTCGTACAAGCAGCAGAGCGGTTTCACACAGTTACATTTAGAGCCTCTAAACAAGCTGCTGAGCTGTCGTTGTTGTCCAGGTAACGGGATTTTGTGGACTTACGCCGTTGTTGTTCGAGTCGTTCTCCGTGTTTCAGGAAGGACGCGCGACGCTTTCTCTGGAGAGAAATTGATTGATTGAGCTTCTTCTTTTCACGTCACGTCAGGACAGGCTGAAATGTAATACTTGGATTGGGGCTTCGAACAATAGGTCCTTTGTCCTGGGTTTACGAGATCTGTCGGTTCTATTGTCACAAGGACAGAAGTTCTCGAACAAATTGTACAAAGACTTTTAAACTCTAAATGGGCCGTATTTGAAAAGTCTTAATCTCACACGGGTTGTAAAAATTAATTTCCGTTACAACCGGCATTTTAGCCACTGTTTGACCCTCGTTTTTTTTAACTGGCAGAAATTGAACTAAAAAAAATTGAGTAGAATTTGGCAAAAAAAATTACAAGAGAAAAAATTTTACAGATCGCAAAGCTTCCATGTCAAGTCAGTCTGCTGTCTCCTTATGTAGATCACAAGTATGCTGGCATATAAAAGTTGGGTTTTTCGTATCCCGTTTTCTCCAAGAATTGACCGAAACCTTGTCCAATACTGCTACAATGGACAGTTACATTGAGCCAGGCCACGGGACAATCATAGAGCTTTTAGCATCACTTTGAATCTATTGTTTAACTGGTATTCTACGCTACGGAGGACCCTGCCCTTGCCTAAATTGTATGCCCTGTCCAGTTTGAAGCAGATCATTGAGATGGAAACGTAGGCACACAATGGACATTCCACTGATGGACATGGACACAACAGACATTCACGTGAAGACCACGAGTAGACCGCACAGCTTTCAGCTTTGTTTGACACACGATGAAAGCACCAGAGCTGAATAATCCGCGTACAATACGTTACATGCCTGAACAATTCTACGCATTTACATGATCAGAGCGTTCTCGTTAGCATCGTGCCATGATATTTTATTCAAACAGCTACTTTGTTAAAGCCTAGGAAACTGTAGAACGTAACGTACTGGTGAAAAACAATCCATGTAAGAGATATGCAAATTTGAAATTTACGATAATTCGGATGTTTTTAATTTTTATTCTATAGCGGCCAGTGCTGCAGCCGCTTCGGACATGGAGCTGAACGGATGGTCAGGGTCTCTGCACAAGGATGAAGCCGCCGTGGTCGAGAACAGCGGAGAGCTTGACTATGCTGTGCTGGGGACAGTGGCTGGATGCTTCGTTTTGGTGGCCATCGTCGCTGCCGTGGCTCTGCGTTGCTACTCGAATTGGAAACCTTGGGGTCAGTATGAGCGGCAGAAGGACGAGGAGGACTCGACCAAGGCTCAGATTCGAATCAGTCACTCTCTACCTGATCTCACTCAGGACATCTCCAAGCATGAGTACATCCAAGAGGTCAAGGATAAAAAGGTGAGTCACGCACTCGATATCCCAATTTACGAATGCCAAACTTGCGCCAGGGCAGCAGTGCTTGTAACCCAGCCTTAATTGACAGTAAGTAAATTGCTTTTCAGTAAAAGGGCCAAGTGGTCTTGACTCTGCGTATAATATGGGAATAGAATCACAGACTCTCCCATTAAAAAGTTCGTTGCTGCTGGCTGAGGTCGAGTGGGTGTCAAGTCAAGGTGCGGTAATTTGATAGAAGACCACGAGGGAATGGGAACAAATTTTTAGGCTTGTGAAAGTACTTTCTCTGTACTACTTCCCACACGAAAGTTACGTTATTGGACCTGGTTCATTGACGCCTCTGAGCCTGTTGGCTCTTCTGCTATCTGTTCCCGGGTACAATTATTATACAAAGAAAAAACCAGTTGAATTTGAAGTACTGAGAGCCTCCTCTGAGTTCCTCGTTCTCCACCCACGCACACAGTCAAAAGTCGAACTTTATTGAGACATTTACTCCGCTGGGAATTCAAATGTCAGGAATCGGAAGTTCGACAATTCATAAGAGCAATGAATGAGTAGATGTGACAAATTGTTGCTTACAAAGGACCTGATGCCTTTTATTTATATGTACTAAGAAATATCCTGTTTTTTTGTAAAAAAAAATTTATTGGCACTGGCGCTAAATGTTAAGGGTCCTTAACTGATTGCTAAATTTTCTGACGTTTCCCAGGTTCTGAGACAAACAACTCTACCGTCGGTTCCATCACGGCTGCAGAGTTTCCATCGTCAACTTTCTCACAAACTGGACACGTCTACGACCAAAGACGTCGTGGTACAGGCATTAGAGCGCAGTCGTCGCCGTGGAACCGAGGACTCCATTGGACTCATTCAGGTAAGTAGCTAAGCTAAAAGCTCTACATCCGGGAAATCCAAGCGAAAAATCGCAGAATGAATAAAATCTGTACAATGCATCAAGAAAATATGTTCTTCCACGATCCCAATTAAAAATACATGTATGATTTCAGCTTTCAGCTTAGGCCTAATCTTACGCCCACATTGCAGATGCTTAAGACGATAATAATGTCGCTTTGCTGGGGCTTAGCTAGGCCTGCACACGCCGCCCCACGCCGACAAGCTCGTGGTTTTGCAAGAACCGCTCGCAGAGCTAATTAGCTGGGCAACTGCTAGCTCAAAAGAAAACTGTCAAAAGAAAGTTGCCTTCCTCATCCGCTCATTTCCATATTAGCCAATGTCTGATGTGGGTGGAGCACTTGCGGGAAATCTTCTGCTCGGCTGAGATTGAGGCAGGAACCAGGCCTAATTAAACTCTCCGCTGTTTCTTCATTTTGAGGCATCCCGGAGATGTTGTCAAGGAAACTGGAAACTGATGTCGGAGTTCATTGAGTCCAATGGTCGGGGACTGTCCTTGAAGTCCCAAAGTGCATTGACAGATGACAGCTTTTGCTCCGCTCCAAGCAAAGAAATTAAACACCAAATATTGCCATCCATTATTTATCTAACTTTGTATCCCCACCGCAGGCAAGAGATGAAACATCAAGCACTATACGATTGATTTTCTGGTTAAGCTGAAGATGAGAAGCTATTGGTGGTTCCGGTTCCCACAATCTGGCTTTCGTAACATTCCAGTCACATTCTGAGTCAAAAACGGGTTGTTTACTACACGATCATTTTTATTTGGTTTGGCCTTTGTTCGCGGAATCAGGGAGCGCGCTTAACCTCAATTTTTAGATTGCATTAGGAACACAGCTTACATAGGGATCGTGCAAGGGCAATGCAGTGGAAAAGCTTACATTTTAAAACGCTCTTAAAATAGCATCAAAAATGAATTTTCAAAAATTTTATTAACCTGTAATTGTGTTTCTGATTCTGATAGCCGGAGCTCTACAAAGCGGAATTGGTTCGTCAGTCATCTTCGGACAGTTCCACTGCGGAGGCGGAGAAAGTCGGCAAACTTCAATTCTCGCTCCAGTATGATCAGGAACTCGAAACCCTTGCAGTCAAGGTCAGTATACCATTCAGCACTTTAATTTTAGATTCTAGCTGTAGAGGCTAAAACTACTTCCAGTTGCAAACTAAAGCAGACAACTTTGAGATCAATTTGGGTAAAATCGAAATATATTCAAACAGTGTTCACAAAATAGTGTTTATTAGCTGGTAATCAGGAAATATCCGTTTGGACGTACAATTATTATCCAATATAATTAATCTAGGTAACTATCAAAATTTTGTGTTTATATTACTCGAAAACATTGACTGATAACTGACACCTACCACGAAACTTCACGTATTTCCTTACATTAAGAAAAAGGAACAATGTCGCGTTAATAATGTTTTCATTCGGTCAACCTGATTCGAGCCTTTATACCGCACATGCCTGCGACCTGACCCCGAGCCAGGGCACAACGCCTTCTAATCAAAAACCGTTGTTCTTCGTGAGGCTGAAAGCAAATAGCTAGGCTGATATTTCTAGGAAATTTTACGGAGGTCAAAGACCCATGCCATGATCAGAGGGACCGGAAACGGCAGCAACATGCTAGCAGATGGGCACGTGACCATCATTACGAATGCTGTTGTATCCAGGTCTTGTGACATTCGAACCAGGGCAATGCGATATTTTAAACGCTAGAATGAAGGATAAATTTACATTCGGCCGAAAGAGGCGTCCGATTCCAACATTGCAGTCCTCATCCAGGATGTAAATGGGTTGGTAGTGAATGAGGCACGTTTTAACTTCCGGTAACTCACGTTGTGGGCATTCGATGCTGCTAATCAAGAAAAAATTGCGTTGCTAAAATAAGAGGTCAGATTTAGGTTTCCTGTACTGCTTTTACAGCAGCGGTGCTATGCTGGTTGCCTGAAAAAAAACAACAGAAATACGTATAACGGCAATTCCAGTCTGTAGTAAGAAAAATTTTATCTCAAAAGTTCTTGTTACCCCAATCAGCGTTCAGATACAAGCTTTGATTAGCAGGACGAATTAACTCATCGACGTATTTTCCAATAATATGTTAAAATAGCAATGCAGCAAAATTGCTTAATAATAAGAGTCCATGTAATATTGATGTCTAATCGTCAAATCACGAACTGTAGCTAAACAAGTTCGTAACAGAAAAACAAAACCAGTGTTGTCCAATCGAAAAATTTATAAGAGTTATTTATATTTGGCTTGAATTTTTAATAATAATGCCACAAAGCTTATAAATAAGCTAAGCTCACCTCGGCTAATTGTTCAAGCTTGAAAAAACCTGGCTATTATTTTAGAATTTCAATGTTGTAACTGCCTGCTTTCAGCATTCATTTTTTGAAATCCTCTGTAAGCATTCTAAGCTAAGACTGATTAATGACTAACGTGAAATGAGTCTAGCTAAATCTAAATCATTTTCCGCCACGACTTATCAGGCTAAATCATGAGTTTACAATACAATGCTTTGGAATAAAGCTTCTTTGGTATAAAGAAGAAATCAGCATTTTGCATTTTACAATGAATAGACAAAACATTTACGCTAATTAGCAAAAACATTTATAAAGGTCAGCGTTGAAATTGCGTCAGCGCTAAAGCAAGAATTAAATTGATAGGTAAGCAAACTTATTAAATAGACTTAATAACACCACTGAACTTCAATTAGATAATTATCTCAGAAAACAGTTATAATTCATTTGAAAATAAAACGCTACATTAATGAGCAGCTGCTAGAGTGTTATTATAAGCTGTTCATTTAAAATTTGAACTTTGAACACTGTATATAAATTTTAAGATGTGATCATTTATTCAATGCTTTGAACTTCGAACAGTCTAGTTCAACAGTGTTATATACCTACGTATTACTTAGGTTCAAGGTAGAGCTCATTTTCAATAGCTTAAATGTTAAATAACTGTGCTGAGGTTTACAATTATGAAACTTGCCTTCTTATGTGCACCTGGTGTACTGAAAAAAATTATTTTTTGACATTGACTAGCAGAAACATGGTTGCATTAATGATGTTCTGATTCATGGTCAGCCTAGCTTTCGCTTCCATATGATACAAACCTCCGATTTCACACCGAATCAGGCCGCAGGACCGAAACTTTCGCTCCAGAACATGTCGCTGTGCTTGAGGTTTATGTCGTATGACCTTTTTCATCTTTCTAAGAAATTGCACAGAGAGGTCAAAGACCCATGACATGACCAGAGCAGTGGGGAGGAGCATTAGCATGCTAGCTGATGAGCAGGAGACAACCAGGAGCAACGCCGGGGTATTCAGCTCTTGCGGCACCCGAACAACGGCGAAGAACGATGCGGTGAAACCAAGAATGAACGCAAATTTTGTGAACGGCAAAAAGAGGCTTCCGATTGCGATGTTACAGTCCTCGTTCAAAATATAAATTCCCTTGTAGTGAATAATGCATGCGTCCAGTTCGGGTGACTCTTGTTCCAGCCAATCGGTGCTAAAGTTTCAATTAATTCCCAATTACGGACCAAAATTCTCAACGAAAACTAAGTATTTAGCTGAACTTACCAAATTCGGCGAAGCCAGAAATTCATGGTCATACAACTTATGTAAACTGCTACTGCATTGACCATAAAGCTTGTGGCTAATTCGACGAGCAGGAGCATTTACAATGCCCAGAAAGAGAAGTATCGAAAATGTATTGTAGCAAAGATCGATTCGCCGCAGTACCTTGTAATACGAGTACGCTTGACTTCCGGTAACCAGGCTCACAATATGTGCCGCAACAATTGTAACAATAGCTCCCAACAATGTTGCCGAAAATGCTCGTTCTCGTTTGATAGAAATGACATATTTGCTACCCATTTTTGATTCACCTGGAGATAGAAATTACAATTAGGTCCGTCCATGATGCAAAAACAGTTATGAACGAGTACTTACCCCAAGCAGCATTGAGATGCAAGACTTGGTTAACAACACGAATTAACTCGTCAGTGTAACTCCCTAAACTGAGCTTGCACGTCAAGGTAGCCAAGTTGCCCAAAGTGACAATTCCATGGACAATGGCTCCATTGATGTCCCGTCGTTCAATCACGTATAAAAGTTGGACACATTGGTAGCTAAACACTGAGATCAGTACCATCCAATTAACGGCAATGCAGATTCTATTTCCATTTTGCTTCCGCACTAGCAACCTGAAAAATGAATATGTTTTAATTTTGTCTTTTCTAAGATTAAGCCATTCTTACCCGTCCACAATTTTGAATGGAATCCCAATAAACCTAGAGCTTGTTTTATAGATAAATAATACAATTTTTGTTTCCAGTTCAGTCAGCATTGTTCTTGAGTAAGTCTGCAATTGAACACGTCTAATAGCAGATTCAAACTTCGAAGCTCTCCATTTTCCGAAAATAAACTGTTTTGAACGACTTGCTGTGATGTGATAATGCAAAGCATTTAATCTTGCTGCCCAAGCACCTATTTCAGTCAGTAATTATCTCATTAAGAGAAAGCTAGTCTATTATTAAGTTAATTTTGCATAAATCGGTCAAATATTTCAGCACCGATAACGGTTGAAAATATGCAAATTTGTTTTTAGTTGACTCAATCTGAACTGCACATAATGATTTTGTCAATAGTCTAATTATTAGCAAAATATTTAAGGTATAATTTTCGCACCCTGTTGATTATTGATTTTGAATTTTATAATTTTTGGATGGGATTGTATTCGAAAACCTTTTACTTCTTGAGTAATAGGATAATCGTGTAAGCTCTAATTTGATGGACAATAATAGGAGGTATACATCGACATCCCAATCAATGTTTCGAGGGTATAAATTTATGGCCTAGGATTTATCGATTTTAAATTTGGAGAAAACCTGTCCTTTGGCCATAACCAAGCAAAATTGGCTTTGTGATGAATGAACCCGTGTGTTGATCTATACGATTTCACAATAATATATGGAAAACGGGAAAACAAAATTAAAAGGATAATCATTGAAAGCTGGAAGATATGAATTAAAGCATAATTTCATAATAAACAAATAATTATTGTTTCTGTTCTTTATCTTCAAATCTGACTCAAGATCAATCAGAATATACCTAGATCTGCTCTGTAGCAGTGGAGGGAGATCATCACACGAGCCAAAACAATTACAATGGAATATAATATAAGCACGCCAGAAAATAAGCTCGCTTTTAGCATCTCACAGTCGCCGGTTAGCTGGTATCCAAAAAGTGCTCACAATGTTCCATTCGATAGAATTTTTACAGAATACACACATGCTATAATATACCTACCGTGGCGTGCCTTGAGGAGGCTTCACAGGATTTCCCAGAATTTGCTAAATTCTCATAGTCCAATGTCCCGAACTCCTAAAAGCACGTTATTCAAAATCGCACTGATTTTAATTTGTTTTTCTAAATTAGATCCTATTATGTCCATCAGAAATTGGCAAAACCATTTTAAATTGATTTTGAAAATCATTTGCCAAAATCTTCAATATTTCGAGCTCAAGATCATAAAATCAAAATAATTTAAACCATTATACCATTTGTTATCGTGTGGAAGCCTTAATAAAGGAATTTGTATATATAAAAAAAAAAATTTAAACCATCATTTTTCTGAAAATCAAAATCGTTTTGAGCTCGAAAATCACGATTTTGAAAATCCTGGAAAGCATTTTTTTTATTCCAAAATCAAATCATCAAAATAAATTCATCGTTGTTTTTCAAAATCGCAACATCAAAATCCTTTTAAGTTCTAAAATCGTGATTTTAAAATCGTTGATTTTCAAAATCAAATGATTTTACCCATCACTGGTGGCCATTTACCGGAAGAGTTGACGATTCAAAAACAGGAATTTAGAGCGCAGCCTTGATATCTAACATCAAAGCTCTGATTGATTATGCTTAGCGATTGTGGTTAGGTAATTGGGACGTACTTGTTGCCAGATTTCGTCGATGAGCTTTAAGATATCCATTACATAGCCTGTACAGTACAGTGCATAATATATTATATCAGGAAAGAAATTGTGTTGTGCAAATTCCACTACAGAAAAACTAAGAGCCTCTCCAATTCGCACAAAACCCCAGTATTTCAAGCCGAGAATAAGCCTAGAATTTGCGACGACCAAACATGGCTTCCTCCAGAGTCAGAAAATAGAACCAATATGAGTGACAATATCTAAAATTGCAAAAAAGGCATGTTTTTTGTCTGAGAGTAAATTTCTGCAATCAAAATCGTAAAATTTTCGCTTTTGGCTAAGGGGTCGTGATTATTTTGGCCAATCGCTCGACCAGTCAATAAGTTTGGATATATAAATAGCTTTGAAAATTTTAAATTCTAAATTCAGATGCCTACGCCGGTGATGCAATAATGCTGTTGAGTCTAATAAAAGCTCTAAACAAATATTTAAGTAAGAATTCTTGGAAAATCTCATTTACCAGTGCCATTCTATTTTTTAATTTTGACGAGTAGACATTTGACATTTTGAAATTGACATTTGAGTGACGCAGGTGTAAATGAGAGTGTCAGCCGTTCTCAAATGACAAATGCGTAGTTTTTCGAATCGTGCTCAACGGTGGCGATAAAGTTCATGAGTTGAGTTCGTCAAGCTCTTTATGATATAGCACTCACAGATGAAAAAGCAGGCCCCAATGTCAAGGGGAACAACCTTGGGTATTTTCTTCCCAATTAGTAGAGTGGAAGCACTCAAGACTTCAACGCTAATTATTTACTTCCAGTCCAGACGGAAGAATGTCTTGCAATCAAATCGTAAACATTTCGTGACGAAGCCCGTCTATCGGTCTACGAACTCATATTTTCACTTCGAACTCTCATTTCATTAGTTAATAAAAGCAGAAATATGTATAGGTCGAGTCAGATCTTCGGAGAAATCTAAAATTAAGCATTCATTAAGCAAGAGAATCTCTTCGTCGTAGTAATTAAGGATTCCATTGAATCTTGCCATATTGCAGAATTCGTCGGTTATACAAATGTCCATGCCTTATTTATTGAATAAAAGGTGCATTTAAAATTAATCTAACCCACCTAAATGGTTTTAAAATGAAAATTTAAATGATTTGAGTTCCAGACGTTTCGTTCCGTGAAGTCATTAAAACAAATTAGTTTTGTAGGCAGCGCTCTGTCCCAACATTAGATCGCATCGTCTTTAGAATACAAATTTAAATGCTAATATTTTGTATTTAGCTTTCCAAAAGACGCCTGCCAAGCGCCACCAAGAGTTATTTTTGATTTCTTGTTCTCGAGTCATTAGTTTGATTATAGAGCCTATCACACGCTCC